>RJVU01007682.1:711090-803700 GCA_003731715.1 Anabarilius grahami | reverse complement strand
ATATATATATATTCTCTCTTTCTCTCAAGAAAAAGAGTAAAATGACGGTGATATGGGGTAAAATGAAAGTCATTCTTGTTAGATAACAAAATTCCATACACTTGGTAGAGTGAAAAAGGGATGTGGGTCAGGCTACTAATATCGTAGCACAGAAGTTTTACCACATCTGTATGATTTTGAAGGAAGGGAAAGAGAGAAAACACACACAGAGTTTGACAGTGTGTGTACTTTGCTGTAGACCTCTGATTTGAAACCTCATTAGCTCTGTGTGTATGGAGAAAGGTCCCGTTCAAAGACAGCCAGCCACACAAAGCTCCCTCTTTGATTTCGGCATCCAGACTCATTAAGGGCATTAGCAGCTAAAATTTAGAGAGCAACGCATTATCTGTCACTCCAGTTCATTGTTGCATTAAGTGCAGTGAGTCGCTTGTTGCCATAGAAACCCTTGCACATTGAATTTTAATGGTGAAATCCCCATGGGAGCTCGTTCCACCCTTTGGTTTTTGGCAGTGTCCCTTTGCTCATGGTTGGTATGGCACGGATTGTGACTTTATTAATACCAGCTTTTCTGATGGAAATATGTGTTCAGAGTTCAAGGCTGTTTAAGCGAGATAAAGCCAGAGGTTTTCTCTTAGATGTAAAGCGGTGTTGCAGAATGGGAAATTTATCTCAAAATAGGCGTGTGCTTTCTTATGCAGCCTTTTGAGAATCTCTGTATCCAAGTGAGACGTTTAGGTTATTCTTTTTGAAAGTGCTGTTTATTTCAGTCTTTTTTGAAAAATGACCATTTATGGTTTCCACAGTCATCATTTACTCAGCGGTGATGATGGTACAGTGTTTTGCGATGATTTACTTCCTCATTAAAAAGTCAAAGCCTTTTCAAAAGATGATCTTTCAGGACTGCCCATTGCTTATAATGATCACGAGCCGTAGGATTGTCTGAATCTCTGGCTATGATTAAATGTCGCACTGCTAACAGTTTGCTTTGTGCCAGACACGTCTCTAATGACCTAAACAAGGATGACATGACTAACCTTTTAAAGTTGAACTAATAAGCATCATAATTATCAAGTTTTAACAGCTAGTTCCTTTTTTCCCCTCTTTCTTCATAGGAAATGTTTGTATCATCACTATTTGTTGCACCACTCTAATAGATCCAAAACCCGAAATGAGCTGAGTAAATGTACTTGCCATTTCTCACTGGCCTTTTTTTATTTCAAAATTAAATTAATGATATCATCATATATTTGAATAGTAGTTTGCTTGTGTATATATATATCCTGTGATGGCAAAGCTGATTAATTTAGCAGTCTTAAAGCTGCAGTCCGTAAGTTTTTCCTCTCTCTCGCCATGCATTTTGTATCGGAGTATGTGCAATCCCTGGGATCGAACCCATGACCTTGGCATTGCTAGTGTCATGCTCTAACCACTGAGCTGCAGGAAAGCTGTTAACAACATTAGCATTGTGTGACTGTGTATTTAGTGTGTATTAGTGTTACCTGTAGATTTCACTTTGTCTTTTGTTTTTGTCTATGGGTGAATCTTCAATTGTCACTGATAATTATCATTTGGACCTTTCTGGATTACAGTCCACCATCAAAATGATAAATTTAATTATTCCAGCTGCTGTAAGAAAAGACTATAAATGATCCATCACCTGCAGCATCATCACATGCCATATAGCCTACTAGCTGGAACTCCTTCTCTGTGTAAACAGACGTGACGTAATGATTCAAAGACGAATGGCTGCATGCTCGAATTTCCCGCAGAAACCCACCAGTATCAATTTTATTATAAAATATTATTACAAGCTTACGATTGTGCATCGGGCTAAGGTAAATGGATAGTTTTGAACACTGGCCAGTTATGAACCAAAAAAAGTTACGGACTGCAGATTTAAGCATCACAAATGTTCCTTATATTCTGCATACATTTCTTATTGTTATCAAATTATTATTATTTTTTTTTTATTTGAATTTGATGAATAGAATGTTCACAAGAACAACATTTATTTGAAATAGATTTTTTTTTAGAACATTATACTGTAAATACCTTTACTGTCCATTTAATGCATACTGTAATTTAATTGAAAGGATTTAAACCATATTATGATGCAGTTCCTAATGAAAAGTGGTGAGGACATTCCAAAATTCATCAGAATGTAGCACAAATCAGAATGTGGGCAAAAATACTACATTCTTCTGAATTGTGAATCTTGCAACATCTTGCGAACTTGAATTCTCAGAGTGCCCACCTTGGTGCTTGTCAGTTTTGGAATGTCTGAACAGCTACAAGTGTGCCATGCAGTAAGTAAGAGGGCTGTTATCTGGAAGAAAGAGTGATTTTGGAAAAAGTGAAAATCATCTGTAATAGTCCCCGAACATACTGTGCAATTCAGGAGTGACTGTGCCGGTTCATTTCCTTCTAAACCAGCCTAAACCACTTTCAGTATCAATGACAAAAAATGTGCCCCTTTTCTATGTGATAGCTGTGAATAACATCTGTTACCACAGTGATTATTAAAGATGGTGACAGTCCAGGTGGTTTTGTTGTTGAATACGGTTGTCACTCTTGTTTATAACTGAACTGTGTGAGAACAGAACTATATTTAGTGGGCTAAATTCAGACTGCAGGCAAACGTGGCCCAAATCTGATTTTTTGCTCATATGTGATCTGTTTTTCTCATGACAGTGTGACCTAACCTAACCCTAACCAGTTGTCAATATAAAACACAGGATATCATTGGCAGATACAACTACAGTTCAGGTTTATTCAAAAATTACAAATATCCCAAGCCTTCTGGGACCAAAAGATTGCTTTGTGTGGGGAACAGACCCAAAAGCGACCACCATCATAACGCTCAAATTACAAACATTCGAAAATTGCTGCCTGAAGAAGCCTTCCAATAGCTTTGATTGGATGTAGGCTATATGTATGAAAATCATTTCTGCTTTTACAAATGCATGCAAAAAATTTAATGAGTCTTGAGCTGATGCACAAGGCAAACAATTGAAAGTCAATTCCTAGTTTGTCGATATAGGGGCACGTTTAGCATCGTAATTGTGATGCTAAAGGCGCTTGACCGTGCTTCAGCTTTTCACGCCTTGAGTGTGAGAATGGGTTGGAATATAGCCATACATGCTTGTTGGACTTTAACTGGCTCCACATCCAAGTCTTTTTACATTCTGAAATGGCCTCCAAACGGTTGAAGGTCAAAAATACCGTTTCAGTGCTGCTTCAAAGGGCTTTAAACGATACCAGATGAAGAATAAGGGTCTTATCTAGCGAAACGATCTGTCATTTTCGAAATAATTATAACTGTAAATGCTTTATAAACACAAATGATCACCTTGCACGTGCTTCCGCTTTCCGTATTCTTTAAAAAGCTTACGCTGTATGCCCTACGCCTTCCCTATTCAACTCTAGGAACGAACGCGGTGCCAGTTTCGTTTTTTCCGTAAGTAGAATAGGGAAGGCGTAGGACATACAGCGTAAGCTTATTCCTCGTCTGGTATCGTTTAAAGCCCTTTGAAGCTGCACTGAAACTGTAATTTTGACCTTCAACCGTTTGGAGGCCATTGAAGCCCACTATAAGGAGAATAATCTTAGAATGTTTTCATCAAAAACCTTAACACTCTGGAGTCTGAGGTATTTTTTCTTTTCGACTGAAGAAAGAAAGACATGAACATCTTGGATGACATGGGGGTGAATAAATTATCAGGAGAATTTTATTTGAAAGTGGACTAATCCTTTAAGTAGAGGCATCAATATAATGTATTAATGTATTCAATTATTCAAATGTTTAATTATATTATATATTATTATAATGGATTTTCTAGACTTGAAGAACCTGCTACTACAGGCAAGAACAGAATGACTGGAGACATTCACACATCGTTCGTTTTGACGTTTAAAAAAAAACACTTAAATGCTCCACAGAATGCAGGCGCCTTGAGATGCATTTTTATATATAAAATACAGTTTGATCATTTTTAATCATCTTGACTGATGTCAACAACACAATTTCTGGTACGTTTTTCATTATCAAATAGTACCCTTTGATCCTCTTTTAACTTGTGTCCACCGTTGCGGAAACGACTTGCAAGATGAAAAGTAGCTCCTCACTGGCATGATTTCTGGTTGGCTGATATGCATTACTGTGACAGAGCGCTTGATTATAACCACACGTTTCCTAATGAACATGATGAGTGGTCACAGTCTAGAGTGGCTGCTTCACAGTGTGAAAACGACATAGGGATACTGAACTAAACCCCATGTCTTGCTCTCGTTTTGCTCTCCTTCTCTCTCCAAACATCTTGGAGGAAGACTTTATTGAGTCTGATTAGGGTCATGTGCCTTGATCATAACCCTCCGGCTGACATGATTTGTGTGATTGGAAGAAGTGAGAGAGTTTTCTTAGAACAGAATATAAGTGTTATTTAAAATATCTTGTAAAACTTTTTGGTTTCACACCATTTAGCTTTGCTTTTTTTTGTGGAGCATGTCTGGGCTGTATCAAACTAAGAATGACAGTCATTCAAAATCTTTAGATGTCTTTATTTTGGTTGCTGTACAGTGCTGTACTGTTCAATGGATTAAGCCTTTGTCATGCCTTCAACTCTTCATTGTGCTAATGATATAATCTATGAGATAAGCAGTGTTAGAAGAACTACTTTAATCCATTTATGCTCACAGGTGGCTAAAGTTGGCAAAATCTCTACTACAATTTTTTCCATTGGTGAATATTTCTTAAATGTCTTTACCGAAGACCAAGGGCAGGGGCGCTGCTGGGGTTTCTGGGCAACTAAACTAAACCAAGTTTGTGACAGATTAATGACTTGGCACCTTTACACAAGTTTTTTGTCTACCTTTAGAATTATTATTTCAGAATGTTAAGAGCATTTCATTACAAACAATGTTCTAATTTGCTAAATATTAGAGATCAGATATTAGAGAGATCATAATTTCTGGCATAAATTTAAAATTAAGACCATATGAAATGACTAGTTAGCTTAGTAACTTTGTTTTCTGCTCATGCTGAGATCATTTTGATTATTTGATAGTTGTTTTTTGTTAGTAGATTCTTATTTTAAAGAACATATAAAAATCACTAAGCCTTATGTGCTCTATGTATCGGACTGTAAATACAATAGCCTAATAATATGATTAAACTGCTGATCTTACCTTTTAATATTCATATCTAGTTTGGCTGAACAGATTACATGATTTGGTAACACTTTACAATAAGGTCTCATTTGTTAACATTAGTTAATAAATGTTTTAAAAGTATTGTTCATTCTTAGTTAACAAAATAAAACTTTAGTGTAAAGTGTTACCGATATTTTAATAATTTTTAATATTTGTAGAAAAAGTCTCAGATACCTGCTTTGGCCCTTATCCTTAACCTTGATGACTATTTTTTACTTTTTTCTTTTACATAGTACTACCTAAAATATGACAAAATTTGAATCTTAGGGTGAACTTCCTCTTTAAATACAGCTTGGAATTCATTTCGGAGCTGGTTGGTTTGATAAATAATTCTTCATTGAATCAAATCATTATGGAGAGAATGGATGGGAAAAACACTCACAGAACCGAGGCAGCTAAAAAAGTATGTGGTCACTGTTGTGCTATATTGAATTTTAGCAGTCCCATAGATCATCTTTTGAAAATCGAGGCTTATTCCTTACAAAAATGTACAGTGGTAACCTTAGTTTCAACCACAATACCATAATCACTACAGTTATTGTTACTTCTGGAAATCTCTGATAATTTGATAATTAATATTTGAGTTTTTGGTGACACTTTATAATAAGGTTTTATTTGTTAAAGGATTGGTCTACTTTCAAATAAAATGTTCCTGATAATTTACTCACCCCCATGTCATCCAAGATGTTCATGTCTTTCTTTCTTCAGTCGAAAAGAAATTAAGGTTTTTGATGAAAACATTCCAGGATTATTCTCCTTATAGTGGACTTCAATGGACTCCAAACGGTTGAAGGTCAAAATTACAGTTTCAGTGCAGCTTCAAAGGGCTTTAAACGATACCAGACGAGGAATAAGGGTCTTATCTAGCGAAACGGTTGGTCATTTAAAAAAAAAAATACAACTGTATATGCTTTATAAACACAAATGATCACTTTGCACGTGTTTCCGCCAAAACCGCACTTTTGTATTCTTCAAAAAGATTACGCTGTATGTTCTACGCCTTCCCTATTCTACTTACGGAAAAAAACAGAACTGGCGCTGTGTTCGTTCTGTAAGTAGAATAGGGAAGACGTAGGACATACAGCGTACAGCAAAATTAAAGTACGAGACAAATCGACCAAAAGAAAGAACTGATTCTGAACTGCCTTAAACGAGTCGTCAGTAATTCCAGTGTTACTTCCTGCACGAACCTACATAGGTTTGTAAAGCCTATGGTCCTCCTCCGGAGCTGAAATTCAGATATGACACATGCTGTAAGCGGTAGACCAATCAAAACAGGGCCATCTGACCAATCAGAGCAGAGTAGGCTAACGGAAAGGAGGACCGAATCGTTTTAGACACTATGAGAAAAGAGGTGATTCTGTAATGTATATTATGAGAAAATTAAAGTGTTTTTTTTTACCTTGGATGCATGTAAACCTATTGTAGGAGACCTCCAAAACATTTAGGAAGCTTTAAAGTAGCATAATAGGGGCACTTCAATGCACATTTTTATTAACTCACATTAACAAACATTAGTAAATGCTGTAAAAATATATTGCTCATTGTTAGTTCATGTTAGTGAATGCATTAACTAATGTTAACAAATGAGACCTCATTGTAAAATGAGTTTTTAATGACAATGTTTCCATAGTTTTATTGTAGTTACAATGGTTAACATGTTACATTGACAGAGTAAGTCCTCACAGTAGTTGTTTAATTGTCAGCTCTATTTATACCATATGCTAACACCCATAGTGTAAATTATGCGTGTGTGCACATCAACATATGCTATTTCTGGAGGGATGCGTCCTTATGACATTAAACCAATGCGTTCATTAAAACACACCACATTCACATGCAGCTAATCAAGTCAGCTCTTTGATCAGGAAACGAGCTGGTGAAAGGGGATGTTGTCCACGATCTGCTTTCTCTCCCTCAACGGTTTGTGAAGAACACCTCTCTAACATCCTGCCAACCACTTAACTGCTCACAGGGCTTGTAGCTCATGTTGTGAGGCCTGTGTTATATCAGTTTGCTCCTTGTAAAACGGGGAGGCAGGCAGAGTGCGTCCCCCACTAGGCTGTGCTATGTAAACATGCCAGGAGCCTGACCGAGAGGAACTAACAAAGATACTCAACACTGAGTCAGATGGAATCTCAAGCACTGAGTTCATTGATTGTCTCAGCGTCTGACGACGCGCTTGTGGACCGCCCAGCACACGTTTGTTTGCCTTTCCACTCACATGTCGGGGTTTATAAAAAATAAGCTAGGTGTAAATATGTATGCACCATATGGACACTCTAGACCAGGGGTGTCCAAACTCAGTCCTGGAGGGCCACTGTCCTGCAGAGTTTAGCTCCAACTTACCACAACACACCTGCCTGGAAGTTTCCTGTATGCCTAAAAACCTTGATTAGCTGGTTCAGGTGTGTTTAATTGGGGTTGGAACTAAACTCTCTGGGACAGTGGCCCTCCAGGAGCAGGATTGGACACCCCTGCTCTAGACCATGAGTAAGTGCACTTTTATTGGAGTGAGTGAAATAAAGTAAACAGAATGATTTAAACTCTGTTTTACATCGGATATACACATTTATACAACAGTTTTTTCTAGTTCTTGAATCTGATTGGTCTGAATGGTTCTGAATGGATCGAATCTGAATAGTTCTTGTGATATATTCTAGTGATAACAGCACTCCCTCCTTTTCACCGTTTGTATCACTCCACTTAACCCTCTGGGGTCTGAGGATTTTTGGGGCCCTGGAGAAGTTTTGACATGCCCTGACATTTGTGCTTTTTTCAGTTGTTCATAAACATATAAATGACACAAGTGTCATTACACTGTATTCAGCACAAACTAGGCTACCATAATATGTGAGGAACATGTATGTACATGTTTGTATTTTTGAAGGAATAATGTTTATGCGTGGTTATTGAAAAAACAAAAAACTTAAGTCACTGAAATAAGGCCAAAAAAAGTATATTAAATCTGTGTTCATAAGACTTCTAGGTATTGGAGGTTGTAGACTAGAGTTTTTGCTTCAAAATTATGTAAAAATTATAATGCCTACTTGTTCATATAAAACAATATATTGATTTAGTTTTTGTAAGACACTTTTTGTCAAGCGAAACAGTATGCATGGAGGCGTGAATGATCATGAATAATGGCTCATTTACACCTGAGAAGACAAAAGAATTGAATTGCAATGAGCTGAAATGACTTGCATATTAATGAGCTCTTTCAGTCAGGCAGGCTGTGAAAAAACCCTCTGTAATCATGTCTCAGCTCAATTTAAAATAATGGTATTCTATTATATTCTTTAAAATATAATGTATTTCTGTGATGCAAAGTGTCTGAACAATTATGTTACCTCTATGGCATTTCATATAGGCTTTTAACTTAAAAGCATGCACATTTGGAGAAATATTGATTATTCTTATATGTTTATGTCAAATTTCTATACAGAGGAGTAATATTTATTCTATATTTATTCTCATCACTATGAGTGCTGGAAACTGTGTTTTCAATTCATGCTTGCAGCCGGAGGGCGCTCTGTACACCTTTAGTCCACAAATTATTCTAAAGAAGAAGAGGACATTTCAGGAATGGTGTTTTTAATTCAAACTTGCAGCCGGAGGGCGCTCTGTACACCTTTAGTCCACAAATTCATATAAAGAAGAAGAGAACCAGGAACTAACTGCATGTCTTCTATCTAGAGCTCACCATGGCTTTAACTTCCAGATAAACACTTTTCAAGATAATAAATACACGATTGAAACTATGTCTGCATGTATTGACTGAATTTGCCTCTGAATAGCGCTCGCTCCGTGGGCGTGGCCGCATTAGCGGATAATGAGCTGAATCACGGACTTCTGACATGGCTCTCTTCTCATACAGATTACATAATCACTGAAGGTTTGTTTTCAATTTGACTTACACGATTTAAAAGCTGACATCTCAACGTTTCTTTTGACATAAGTGTAATATTTTTGTCATTAGAATTCACTAAGTTACAGTTTCTGAGAACTATCAGATTGGAGTTCGTTCAGAGGGAGAAGAGAGATCACGCATCATGTTAGTTTTCTTTATTTTACAAAAAGCACAACCTTTTGTTTTTACTCGGAGTGTACACAAATAAAAGAAGATATTCCACAGATTAAAATGGTGTATAACTCTTAATTATATGTGCAACATTGATGGAGTGTTTTGAGTCTCTTTCACACTGGTAAGAAAAAAAACCGCGATAGTATCGCCGGCGTGACCGTCAGACCTCAGAGTGTTAAAGCGATTGTCATGGCGGCCGAGCAAATCCACCATATTTTTTACAAATACTACACTTCTTGTACCACAAACTGTAGTTGTAAGAGTTTTTTGTTTGTTTTTTTGTTTTTTTTTAGGCGAGAATTTGTTGTTTAGACCTGAAATATGTGACTCATATTTAATCATAGGGCCTGTTTTAGATTTGTTTAGATGTGAGCTCCAGGCCGTCAGCAGTCATTCACTGCTCGTGTACCCGCCGAGAACAGCTTCATCTCGGCCAGTGCTTTGGGGATTTGCCGCTGGCTCTTATAGTGGTTAAACATGAGATATAATTCATTTTGAGTACATGAAATAGGCAATCTTTGGTCTTATTAGTCTATTGTTTGTTTCTGAGCAAATCGAATTGAGCAATGTTAAATTTGTATGCTTGTACTGCTTTTGTATGCTTGACTGAATTGTGTTTATTTCCTATTGCCATTTATAATGGCTATTGTTGTTCGTTTAAATATTATTGTTCAATAAATATTAATTTATATAAATAATATGTTGTATTTGGTATTGAGAAAGGGTCCATTAGTGCGGCAAACTTTACGAGTGAACGAGTCAGTCGCAAGAGTCTTTTAAATTGAAAGGGAATTTTGTAAACAAAGGACATTGTTTTAGTGCTGTTATGGAAAATTCCCATAACTGTAAAAAGGACAAATACAAAGATTGCTTTCCTCAGTGGAAACAGATTTTTATAATGGATATAACATTATGGATATAATATTATTATCGACCTGAAGAATAAATGTTATATCAGACACAGGTAATGCTCACTCAGGCAATCTCTCTCTCAATCTCTCTCTCAATAATACTGTACAAAAATACAATGAGTTTCAATGGAGGGACTCGAAATTCCTTCATTACTAGTTCTAAAGTGACATTTTAGAATTAGTAATGGAGCCTTGGTCAAACTGTCAACTTGAGAATTGAATCCATGGTGGAAGGAAGAAGTTCTGCAAAAAAGACACTCTGTCGAATTGTTGTATAAACGCAATATCACACTCGTAGCCATGCAATATGACTGTATATAAGCACACTGTGATTACCAATGGCCAAATCACAGCCGTGCTGATATACAGCCATACCGCATGACTACACGTGTGATATTGCTCATTTAGATTAAATATGCCACTCTCATTAATGGAGTTCAGCACTGAAATTTCATCAAATCATTATTCAGAAGTTACAGCATTTTTTTATATTAATTTAAATAGAAATATTAGTGGATGCACTGCTTTTGAACACTTTTCCTGTGGCATGCTGTGTTTTAATGTTTTGACGACAGCGAGGATTGCTTAGTGCATGATAATTCCACTTTAAAATGTGTTCTAAATAGCAGAACTCATGTTCTGAGAAAATATTTTCACGTGAATAATGATCAATGATGCACACTTGACTCCGTCTGAGTCAGACTGTTATTTGCACTGCAAAATATAAGGCCTATTTGTTTCTATAAAAAATATAAACATCCAAAATTATGTTTACCTTATATGCAAAACTGCATAAATTTGATTAGTTTAAAGCAATTAAAAATACTATTTGGCCAGTGGAAAAGATTGAGAATAACTCTTCTCTGAAAACTTTCTTTGAAAAGTATTTTGTACAATTTTGATTTATTTATTCTAAAACAAGGCAAGGATACGGAATGATTTTTTTAACAATGTAATGTGATGGCACATAGTCCGTATCTCATTTTCCTAATGTCTTGTACCGTTAAACATGGTATCAAGTGGATGGGAATATGCGTGGAAATTATATGCAGATGACGTTATGCCTAGTAAAACTAGGCGTTGTAAGCTCCATATATGGTTATTTTGGGGAGGAGACAAGGTGGAGATGCACGTTCACAATCTTCCACTGACTGGGTTTTATGATGTGAATTTTGTGTAGATTCTGAAATACGCATGGTTTTATAAATCTGAAAACTTTTGTACGCAAAATCTAACTTTTGTGCAAACACACACTTTTAGGATGAAATCTACTGAAAGTTTTATACATGAGGCCCCAGCTCTAATCTGATTGGTTGACTTTACGCAACTTTAAAATGAAGACTATACACATTTGTATAAAGGCTTGTTTCCGCCACTGAATAAAAAATAAAGTTAATTGTGACATTTTGTCTCACAATTCTGACCTTTTTTTCTTGCAATTGAGTTTATATCTCACAGTTCCGACTTTATAACTCACAATTGCGGGTTTATATCTTACAAATCTGCAATTGAAGATCATCCAGATGAAATCCGATTACATAATATATATATATACTGTGTGTGTGTGTGTGTGTGTGTATATATATAAATATATACACATACAGTATATATATATAGATATATACGTGTGTGTAGAATTAAAATGTCAAATTACGTAAATATGTTAAATGCATTTAGAAATATAATAACAGTAGAATCAATGTACAAATTTAAAATTCTGTAAACCTCAATGGATTTGTAAACATTTGCGTGACTTTAAATTTGCTCATACATATAATTTGATGCTGTTAATATGTTGATGTTTCAGTGTCTAAAATACTTTTAAAAAAAATTCGACAACTGCAGTTTATGTACAACTTATGAGATAACATTGAATATACAGACTAAAATGATGACAGCAATTTATCTGGTTATGCTTACATTTCCGAGGGTGGTCCAGTCTACTTACTGGAATATTGTTCCAAAATGACAAACACATAAAAGCAATTTATATTTCCATTGAATGATGTGACCCAGAAACTTTACTGTTTCGTTTCTGTGAGACATCTTTGCCAAAACGGCAGATGGATTGGACAGTATTCATACAGTACAAGCGTGTTTATTATGGCTATGCATCACGGAATTTGTAATATTTTGACTTTTTTTTTTTTTACAATAGTTATTGTAAATGTATATGTTCAATGGGTAACTTGTTTGTATGAGGACATTTAACATCTTGTATTTATTATTCCAAGTGATATTCTATTATATCATTCATGATGTACTAAAAGTCATTAAAGTTTTCCATTGTCCTGCGTTTGTTTTAACAGGCCAACTTTTCAAAGCGGCAGTACACTGTCTGTTTATGAAGTCTCGCTAGTGTTCAGACAGAAAGTTAGAGGTGCTGTCGACTCAATATTTTGTAATATAAATATTAATCTCTTTCTGAGTCCAGACAAATTTAAGACATTGCCTGGAAACACTGTTATGTATGGAAATCATTCAAAGCAGGAATGAGAGAAAAGAATCAGTCCTTTCACTGAGAGGGAGAGCATAGGAGGAGTGTGAAAGAGAGATATCCACTGTTCTGCAAAAAAAACCAAAAAAAAAAAAAACTACTTCATAGCAGGACATTTTAGAGACACAGTGTGAACAAAACCACTGGAACTGTGTGAGTTTGCAAAGTATATCTCAGAATATTAAAGGCAACACATTTAATAAAACTTTACAGTATTTTGTTGAAAATTGGCAGATAAAATAGGTATGAACCAACAAAGACATGCAGCATGACGTCGTATTGTGTTGGGTCACAACTTGATGTCCTAAAGCAAAAGTAGAACTCTGTCCTTAAACTACAACTATAGTAATATTAGTAATATTCATGTCAAGATGCTGGTCTGGTATATAATAATAAAGTGAAAAGCAGTGGTGGATGAAGTACACAAATCAAGTACTTGAGTAAAAGTACAGAGACCCTAATAAAATATTACTCCAATTATTAAGCACTCATTTTCAATTTTACTTGAGTAAAAGTACAAAAGATATTTAAGTATCAAAGGTAAAAAGTACTGACTATTGAATGTTTATTTATTTTGCAGTTTTATATACTCCATCCTACTGCTTAAAATAGCATGTACTAGACACACATAGTTCCATCATTATGAATTATTGTGAACTGTCAAGTAGCCAGCCCTAGTCAATAAGGAAGATTATGCAGACATATATGATATGCAAGCAAGAAAACAGACATCACATAGGACAAAATGTTTTAACATTTTAAGAAGAATGCTATGCAAACACACTAGTTTTACATCATTTAACTCTGCTACAGCAGTAGGGAAGATGCATGGGCATTAATTTGCGTTATTTTAATGTTATGTTTAGTTTTTTCCTAAAACCAGTCCCATTCAGATGGTAATACACAAATATGGTCCACATTCAAACATTCCATACAATGGGCTTAAACAGTAGCAGATTTACTTCACAAACAACTGACAGTCGTGACCTAAATTTTCATTTACAAAAATAAGTCCTAATTTGGCATTAGTAACTTACTTTTCGTGCCATCAGTTGTGCGCACTCAAGTTCTGAAGGTCTTGGCTCATTTTACTGGAAACTCCCTCTGACTGGATCATTTGAATCAGTGAGTTATTGACGAACCAATTTAACAGGTTAATTGAAAAGAATCAGGTTGTTCACGAGTCGGACATCACTATCACACTACCAAGTGATGATTACTTCATTACGCTTTCAAATGTAGTAAAGTAAAAGTTTTGCCAAAATAAAAATACTTGAAGTACATATACTTGAAAAATGTTCTTAAATACAGTAACAAAGCAACAATACGTTGTTACTCTCCACCATTGGTGAAAAGCTAAAGCTCAGAATAAAGCTGCAAAGCAGCAATTATCAGAATTCAGCAGCTAGTGTGAAGAAATGGATGAAACTGACTTTGAGTACTGTGTTTGTAATTGGAAAATCAATCCAAGGGTCCAAATTTTGCTTTGTTTTCTCTGATATCTCTCTACAGGACCAATTATCTGTAGAATCTTGTAGAACTGATGGGACTTGTGTAGTGTGGTGGATTTTCATCTACTATAATGTGGCTCAATAGGGGGTGAGCTCATATTCTTGCTAAGTGGAGCAAGTTCTCTGGGAGTCATGAGCATGTGTACCAAATGTGAATGATAAACAACAACCATGGCTCTGACAGTTACAATGTTTGTTGGATTCATTAGAGTCAAAATCCGCATATATCTCTTTCAAAAACTGCAAAAATCTAATTCATTTTCTACATGGAACAGTGTAATACATGGTGTTTTGCATCACATTTATAAACTGTTAAAAACTGTAAAACTGAAATGCCTTCGAGGAACATGTACTCCCCATGAGGAGAGAGACTCTTGTGTGAAACAGGGTGGTGGGGTTGATGTTTTGAATATTACAAATTTAACCACTAGTTTCTAGGCAACCATATGTCCCATTCATCCCAAAACGACTCAAAACACAATTAGCTACAGACACTTCATGCATGCAAAGTTTAGTTTTCACCAAAGGGATCAAAAGTTTTAGCTGTTCACAGAGGAAGAATAATAATAATAATCAGTCATAGAAGCCAAAACACAAGCTCAGAGAAAGTGTTTTTCTCTGTTTACACCTGGTATTAACATTAGGTGTTGAACAGAGATAGTCGTGTTCACATGCATATCAGACTTGTAATCGGATTTCATCTGGATGATCTTCAATTGCATGACCACATACATCACTTGCGACATCAGTGTGTTTCTGCATATTGCTAAATATCAAATATACAGTTCCTATTTTTTAGGTCTATTTGGCTAATTCGTACAAATTTGTATGACTTCATTTGTACGAATTCATGCGATTTGTCTAAACCCCAGTGACGGGTAGGTTTAGGGGCAGGGTTAGGGGTAGGTCATTTGTACGAATTCATACTAATTTTGCAGCTCGTAGAATATGTACGATTTAGCAAAAAAATTACGAATTTGTACAAGTGAGGTTGTACGAATTTGTGTGAATTATCCACCTTGTAAAAAATGTACGAATTGGCATGAGATTGGGTTGCCATAACATGTAGGTATATAGATATTTAGAAAACATGCTAAGTTCACATTGTACATGTTTCTCTGAAAAACAACGCTACAGCCAGTTATTCTACTTTGAAATGTGCGTTCTGTGTCGGAATGTCTGTTTTTGTTTTGGTCTGTGCGATCCTGCCCACTGCCAATTTACCCAATAATATCCGACACCCCGGGTTGCCAGTTGGCAGAAAACAGCGTATTGCAGCCATGTATGCCAGCAAACTAACTGGGTCAGAGACCACAGATTCCACCCAACCTAAAAAGCCTTGGCATTCATCTACAAATCTTCATCAATCGCAGCATATTAAAACTTGGAAAAATCAGCTTATCAACTTATGTATATAAGTCTCCTCGCCTTCCATTGTCAATTGCGCTCGCTCCTGTTGTGTCCTCAACCTGGAAACCCACGTGAGCTAGGGGTATTGAAATTAATAGTTTCTACGATGCATTGAGATGCGGACATGGATGATTCTGACATTTCCCTGTACAACTCTCTCCAATATTTTGAATTTGGACTGCAGTACCCATCTCAACCACTAGCTGTCAATATTACATACTGCACCTTTAAAGCATTTTAGTCCATGATCACCCAAAATGGTTGGTAATACCAGTCTTAAACAGGGCCGTTTTTATTAGTCTTTCCCTTCAGGGCTTTTTAACATTCTGGCAACATCAGGCAAATTGATCTCTTAAAGCCAGTTTGATAAACATGTCTATCGTTTGAGCTATTCTTCAGATATTGACTATATATCTCTGGAGCCAGATTAAAATGAACTGTTCATATGTTAGACAAGCAGTCTAATACAGATATGAAGACCTCTAAAGTTCATGGGTCATTCTTGCCTGTATAGAATCGATCCTGCTGCATTGAAAAAGCTCAGAAATTATGAGCCTGAGCTATAGAACATTAATGCATGCTGCTTTGGTTAAAAGTAGTTGCCAAATGCATAAAAGCAACCTATTTTTTTTTAAGAAAAAAAAAAAAAAAAGAGCTCCATAGTTCAATAAGCCAGTGCTTTTTGGAGATGATGCTCAGAATTATTAATGATCTCTCAGGTGAGATCAGAGTGAGACCAGGAGTGTAATCTGATCTTGATCAGTTTATTCAGCCGTTTAAAATTGTCTCAGCTGGAACGTGTGAAGTCCTGAATCTCAAGCCCTGGCCTTTCCTACACAGCTGAACCGTACCATCTGTTCTGTTTGCCATTCAGATGGATTCCCAGGTGCATGTGCATATGAGAATGTACCACCACTACATTATCTCCCTGGATGGTAATTAGTCTCTGGTGTTCATTGGAAATTCCCAACCAGCCAGGACCACAGGTCATCAGATTCCTGTGTAGCGCTTCATGTGTCAGGCTTCATTGCACTGCCATTTATCGACGCTGCTGCCTCGCTGCTTAATTTACAGCCTGATCGCAGTAAATGGTTACTTTCAGTTATGAGCAACTGCACTTTAGGGTCTGGAAAAGATACTAATATATTTATTAGGATTTTTTAAATGTTTTTAAAAGAAGTCTCTTAAGCTCCCCACAGCTGTATTTATTTGATCAAATACTAGAAATAGAATAAAAACAGTAATATTGAGAATTTGTATTGCAATCTAAAAATAACTATTTTCTATTAATTTATTCTTCTGATGGCAAAGCATTACTCCAGTCTTCAGTGTCACATGACCCTTTAGAAATCATTGTAATATGCTGATTTCCTGCTCAATTTTGATCAGTTAACAGTATATCATTATCAGTAATATGTCCATGCTGAATAAAAAGTTTTAGAGTTTTAAACTTTTAGATCTTACTTTTAATCCCCAAACTTTTGAATGATAGTTCAAACTTTTGAATGTGTAATATCAGTTTCCACAAAAATATGAAGCAGCACAAAACTGATAATACAGTTGATAATACACATTATAATAATAAGAAATGTTTATTGAGCAGCAAACCATCATATTAGAATGATTTCTGAACTGAAGGATCACGTGACACTGAAGTAATGATGCTAAAAATTCAGCTTTGATCACAGGAATAAATTACATTTTTAAATATATTCAAATAGACACAAGTTGTTATAAATTGTAATAATATTTCACAATATTACAGTTTTCAATAGACTTCTTAAAAAAACACAGACAAAAAATATTTAATTGTTCCAAACTTTTGACATATGTATGCGTGAAAAGCTTTTTATGCTATACAAATTGAGAATAAATGTTGGATATTTAACATTTCTTCATAATAGTGAGTAGGAAAGTGCTGTCAGTTTGAATTAAGTAAAATTGTATTCTTACTGTACTAAAGTTAGAGTTCATCTGTCTAGCATAATACACAGAATCTGGTGACCTACTACTATACAGTACTTTCACATCAGGGGTCTCTATACAGTACATGACAATTGCTGTATTTTTATTTTAGGAAAGAGAAGCTGATATTATATGGGAAGTATCCTTGAAGTGCCCCAATGTTACTCAATTCAATTCACATTTACTTGTATAGCGCTTTTCACAATACATATCGTTTCAAAGCAGCTTTACAGAGAATGCAAGTCAACATTACAATTTAAAGAATGCAGTTAGCTAAAAATGTAATAATTTAGGCAATTACTCCCCACCATCTCAAACACAGTCCTGCAAGCTCACGACCAGCTGACCTCTGAGAAGTTATTCCAGGATCTGGGAGACTGCTGGGACATGTGCTTGCATCTCCCTGAGCTTGTCTCCAGGAGGGAATGAGTTCTGTGAAGCGTGTAAATCAAAATGTCATTCATACCTATGTGTTTCTTCAGGCAGCAAGGAACAGGCCATGCCACAGGTCAGAGTTTAGATGCTGGATGTAAGTCGGCTTGTTTTACTTATCTGAACACTGCAGAACTTGCACTACATTTTACACAGAAACACATTGGTGTAAATGTGTATTAGTCATGCTCAGAGTTAAAATTTTTACCTTTACTTACAGGAAAATATATACTTTTCACCTTCTAAATCTCAGAGTGTTTCATCTGTTTTTTTTTTTTGCACCTGCTCTGGCATGTTTATGCTCTTTCTCCGGTTGCAGTAGCACATGGATGGTTCTGACCGACTGTTAAAGTGCCCCTATTATGCGTTTTCGAATATTACCTTTCATGCAGTGTGTAATGTAGCTGTCTGTGAATGTAAACGATCTGCAAAGTTGTGGAGCCGAAAGTGCTCGATAAATAAAGTTATTGTCTCTCTCTCTCAAAAAAAGAATCAACTCTGAACAGCCTAAACTGTATTCCAGTCTCATTTCCATGACACATTACCATAATGCCTGCCTATGTTCTACGTTGTCCGCCGACGAGCAACTTGACTCACCCACTATAGCATTTCTGTGTGGTTAACATCATGTCCAGAAGACGCTGTGTCCTACACTGTGAAAGTAAATGTGTTTTATTTTCACTTCCGAGTAACGAGGCTGCAAAGAATCAGAGGTTAAAATTCATTTTTTTCAACGATATGACAGCAGTTCAATCCCAATCTTTTGTTGTGTTCCCGTCATTTTACTGACGACTGCTTCTCAAACCTCGGGGAGTTCAACGCAGGATTCACAAAACGCTTGTTCTTAAATTATGGACCAATGCCCAGTTTATTTGGACCAGCTTGCTCCTCTGAATCTCAGCCTTTAAGCATGATAAATAATTGAGGTTTATATTTTCTAGCGATCGTTCGAAATACATAGTTTTGTATGTTATGTTGTCTAACGTACACCCTCGTCTGTATGTCTCCTGCTAACCTGCTAACTCACGATTCTGTAGTTCTGCTATTCAGATGTGGGTCCAGTACTGTCTAAAAATGTGTCGATTAATGCAGCTTGTCTGTCTTATTACTTGGAGTAATGATCAAGGATGGAGCACAAATTTTGTTTACAAAGTGTAATGCATTATCAGTTATTCCGTGTAGGCTCACGGAAAGGAGGGGTTTAGAGAGACTGATTCTTCTAACTGCTTATAACGAATCATGGAGAACTGAGGTGAAATTAAATGTATATTATGAAAAATTAATGTGTTTTTTGACCTTGCATGCATGTAAACCTGTTGTAGGAGACTCCCAAAACAATATTAGGAACCTTAACCATAATAGGGGCACTTTAATGTGTTGAATTCATTACTGCTGTAGTATCAGGCTAGAAGAGTTTGGCACCTCAAAAGACTTTACTTTTTCAGGGACTTTCTAATGAGATTATCTCATTCCATGAGTGCATGGAACATTAAAAATAAAGTCACCATGAAATCAAAATGAACATTCTTATTTTTTTTATGGAATATTGCTGTATTTATTATACATGATTTAAACGTCCACTTCTTTTTTTTTTTTTATTCATGTGACCTCATAATCAATGATCAAAATAACTTCCCCTCCCACTTGCAGCGACATCTCTTCTCTTCTCTGATTATGTGTTTACGGGCGAGAGGGTGGGGCAACCTGTCACTCACATGACATCACAGCAATAGCAAACCACAACCATCCAATCAATTCCCGATGGACAAAATCAAGTCACATCCTACAGCCACTCAACACTACAATGATTTTACCAGGGTGTAAATGGCATGTTCTTCACTTAATAAAATCACCATACAGCAAGCATTGGACTCCATTGTTTGATAAATGGGTAGCTGACAAGAAATATGCTTGTGTCCTGAAATATGTGATATGCCTTAGTATACAGAACAGCATTTTGCTAACTCTGTTATAGTTATTATGCTAACAGCTTGTATAATTATACTTTGTTGACATATGTAATGTGGCTAACTTATAAGTCATGCCTCCAGTTTCACAGACCAGGCTTAACCCTAGTCCTAGACTAAAATGCTTGTTTGAGCTGTTTCAACTGAAAGCAACTTGCTCTGACATATCTTAAAATATGTCAGTGCTATTGTTTTGTCTTAAAGGGTTAGTTCACCCAAAAATGACGAGAATACATTTTGTGCACAAAAACAAAACAAAAATAATGACTTTGTTTAACAATTTAAACTGTTTTACGATATATATTAATATGATGAAAGACATTGATGTTCAATAAATTATATGTATTACTAATAATAATCACAAAAAGTTATGTGTCTAATACAGTCCATTAGCCTAACTGTGAGTTGTTGCCAAGCAACATAATGATCAAAGAAAGTTCAAAGAGTTTCCAGCAAAATTTAAAATTGAGATTTCCAGGCTTGGAAAAGTCATGAAAATTTATAAATCTTACAAAGTCACAGAAATTTCTATAGTGAACATACTTTTTAAAAAAATATTTCATCCCCTGCTCTTTGTGAGTGCAAACTCTGTAAAATGATTTTTGAAATCTTTATCCTGTATTCATGAAAGACTGAATGAGTCAGGGGAATGCATTAGTCAAAAGGTGCTGGAAACCTGATTCACGGTCACAGGTGTGCACATATTGGCTATTTTACAAAAGCTTTGAACACTGCTCATTATCCCAGTTTAGAAGCAGAACATTATAAACTGCAGTTTGTGCTTTGCTATAATGAATGAACCTGAAGTCATGATGTGTCAGACATTATCCTGTTATCACAATCATCTGTTTGTCTTAAGAGACTAGACGTATAAGTAGGGTTGGGTATCATTTTAATTTTAACCATTCTGATTCTGATTCTGCTTATCGATTCCAATTCATATCGATTCCTAATTTTGATTCCAATAAGGTTAAAAAAACCTTAGATATCATTCACATTTATTCTAAGTCTTTTTGGGTAACATTTCATTGTAGCTGAATACCATGAACAAAAATCAACAAGCTAAAGAACATTTACACAGCGAACTTTTGCCTATGGTTTAAAAATACCATAGCAAAAACAACCAGCCTAACTAATATAAATTTCAAGCATTATTAAAGATATGTAAACACATAATAGAACAAATAATCAAAATAGCAATCGCACAAATAAATACAAGTGAACAAATATACGATTGAAATAAACAGTATTTATTGTCAGTTATTATACAGAAACTGTTATCACATGTAAAACAACACAGCTCTTTATAAATAATATATACATTACAAATACAGTTACAAATGTTATTCAGTCAAAAACAGCGAGTGAAATTACTCTTTGTCTTTTATTGTTTGATTTACAGATTTCTTTATAGAGACTGCAGCAGGAATATTAGGCTGCTGTCACTTTAAGAGCTGAACGGATCCAATATACTGTTGCACATGTCCACAGTTTATGCTCACTTAAGACATAACTGACTGTGTTTACAGGGATATTTTGACAAGTGCAAAAAGACATGGAAGAGAACTCAGTTCAGTATCGCACACTATACAGTATGAGATGCGGCTTTCTGTGCGCACTTTTTGGATGTGTGTGCAGCACAGAAAACGGCATGCAAGTCTTCTTGCGCTTGAGTGGTTTAAAATCACATTAAAGGGAACCTATAATGCCTTTTTTACAAGGTGTAATAAAAGTCTCTGGTGTACCCAGAATGTGTCTGTGAAGTTTCAGCTCAAAATACCGCACAGATCATTTATTATAGCTTGTCAAATTTGCCCCTATTTGGGAGTGAGCAAAAACACACCGTTTTTGTGTGTGTCCCTTTAAATGCAAATGAGCTCCTGCTCCCGGCCCCCTTTCCAGAAGAGGGCAGCGCTTTAACAGCTCGCGCTTCAGTTGCTCAACAACAACAAAGCTGGAGAATCTCACGCAGCCAAAACGACGATTGTCAGTAACGGTGTTCAACCTTACATTGTTCAAACTGGAGTCGGACACTGATGGAGAAACTCAGGAAGAACTTTTAGAATGAAACTAGACATTTCTGAGTGGTTAGTGGATAAATGTATGTAGTTGCTGTGAAGTTGATTCAACTCCTCGACTAGCATGTGCCGTCATGTTAATCTTCTGTGCAAATCCAGTGTTGAATTGACTCTCATTTGTGAAACAGTCCGGCATAAATTTACAGCATGGTAACAGCACTCTACTACAAGAACTCTTCCTCTTCTCTAAAGCAGCCTAACATGACCTCGCCCCCTTTGTTGCGTGTTCCCGGGGGCAGGGTTTATGTACATTTTAAGGTTTGTGATGTTACCAACCCAGGAACAAATATCTGATTCCTGACCTTAAGCGTTTGATTCCAGAATTGGAATCGATTTTCGATTCCCAACCCTATGTATAAGAGGAATGTGCGAGAGTGATTGTTTCATATATGGATGGAGTCTCTTTCCATTCACAGGTGTTTGGAGAAGAATTGTGAATGTTTGAATTATGATGGAATGCAAGTCTTTTTTTTTTTCCTGAGAAGGAGTTTGAGGGCTGCTCTTCTGTGACCTGCATGAGTATTAAACCTCAGATCTCTAGAGAGGAGCCCTGCCAATCATTTCTTGGTGGGGATAGTTGTTGTGGAGGAATGTGCGAAGCCGAAGGGTTTTCTGGGGAGTTACTTTGAATGTGACTCACTGATGCGTCTCAGAGCAAAGGTGGCTCATGTTGGTCATATCCTCCAGCCGTTCAGCGAGGTTACCTGGTAACTGAATGCTCTTATGCACAATCGCACAGCTATGGCAGTACATTTCGGTGGCAGTCATGCTGTTTATATGCATGTGGACTGGTCTATATCTGCACAATGGAGTAGCGAGCCTGCTTTACTTTCAATGCATTCCTTCTGTTTTATTTTTAATTCTGCAGAATTCTTTCTCATGGAGGAGCAGAGTCGAACAATTTCCCATATTAAAATGCACTGTATTGATGCAAATGTGGTCATCTTGTGATCAGTAGGAACGTATCGTAATCATGCGCTTAAAGGAATATTCCAGGTTCGATACATGTTAGGTTCTATTGATCATCATCTCTGGGGTGATATTGATTTACCACAGAAAATTACTTTGACTCGTTCGTTGTAAAAACAAACAAAAGAAAAATGTTGTTTGATGCTTATAGATTTCCATTGTAACTACATTACTGACAATACATTGTTTTGTTGTTTCTTAAAGAGTTTAAGTTCTGTTTAACCCAGAATATTTATTTAATGCTTGCTTTGTTATAAATGTTTAATTACATTAAATTACATTACAATACACTACCGGTCAAAATTTTTATTTTGAGAAAATAAGATATATATTTATATAAACTGACTATGAACCCACTATATTAGTTCATCTTTGTAATATTCAAGTAATCAGTTGAGAAGTTTCAGTGAAAATAGTTTTAGCATTATTGTGTTAGATCATGTTTTATTAATAATTTCTGATCTATATGCAATTTTAAATTAGCCTAATTCATAGCCTACGTTTTCCTGCAGAGCTGAATGGCAATAGATCCACACTGGTCCACATTTTATTTTGTGTGGAAGCATTCAACTCTAAAGGTGAGATATTATTCAGTTTGCCCTCAAAGTCAAATATAAAGTGGCATATAGATGCTTCATTTCATGAAAGCAACTTTTAAAAGTGGCCTTTTGACTGACAGGATTTAGCAGTCTGACCATGATATCAGTAATGTGACCTGTTTGACAGCTCTTGAAATCTGTAATCTCAATTCACATTTATTTGTATAGCGCTTTTCACAATACATATCGTTTCAAAGCAGCTTTACAGAGAATGCGTGTCAACTTTACAATTTAGAGTAATCTGTTATCGGAGGTGACTGTCCGATGTATGTAATTTCAGAAATGCACATATAATCATGCAGTTAGCTAACAATGTAATAATTTAGGCAATTTAATTTACAATCACTGTTAGCAGATTAAGAGATCATATCCCAAAATATAGATTTAGTAATAAATTGTTTGAATTTGCCAACCTGCATTGTAATCCTTTATAGATGCTAATATTGCAGTAAGTGTGTATTTTTTAGATGCAGGATTCTATCCATTGATCCAAGAAATCTCTTTGATTTGTCTGAACTACAGGAATATGAATATTAATGAAAATATGGCATCATCTTACTCACACAGTGGTGATGACGTTTAAAATTAAAAACTGTACTTTTGTATATGCTATTTGCTGGTGTACTCCTGAACACTGACACAAATTTAAATTTAGCAGATATACATAGTTTACAGTGTTTCTCTTCATGGAAAACAGACCAAAAATATTGATGACTCATCTTGTACCATGCAGATTTTTGTCCAATCAGATGCTCTCTAGAATGAAAATGCCCCTGCTCTGACAAGCAATAGCTGTTCAAATGCATCAGTATTGGGAAAAAAAAAACTGCACTATCAGATAAAAAAGTAGGGAACTAGTGTGAGTAGGTGGTTTTGGATGTTCTGATTTGATCAAAGGTACTTGGCCTAAAAAGTTTGAAAAGCAAACAACTGCCTCTCTGCTCAGAAGAGATCATTGAATGTCAGGAGCAATAAACAGACTCGGGATGTTTGTCAAAATCAATAAAATGTCCTTCATTCTCACCCTTGTCTCAACAAAAACTGACGTGTTATGATTTATTTATAGAATTGCAGAGAGTTGTAAATATATTTTATTTCATGCTGCTGTTCATGCACAAAGTGTCACATCTTAGAAAAGTGTAGACACGGCAGTTCAAATGACAAATAATGTGAACATAATTGCAAACGAGATGACACTTTGATGCATGATGGTTCAATTGGCATTTAATACATAATGAAATGCTTGTAATCTGCTGTATTTCCATACATTCAATTAGATTATAGAATTATATTCAGATGTTTTAAGTGTCAAAAAAATTATATTCAAATATTCAGATGTTGGAAGAGGCAACAAGAGAGAGAGAATACAGGAAAGACTGTTTAATATGCAAGACACGACAATGTCACTAAGCCATATCAGATGTATTATTGGCTTTCTGCCTCTATATCACAAAAGTCTTTCTCTCATCTGAAATGGAACAGTATGCAAATTTGATCTCCTTTCATGGAGAAAGTCATTGTTTTTTTTTCTGGGCAAAACAAAAAAATATTATACAGAGGAAAGATAAATGTGGTGGTTTTTCTGGCATTTGCAGGAAAAATTTAGGAGTTCAAGCCAATACGGCTCATTAGATGCTACTGGCAAGTAATTTGTCTGGGCATGAATAGAATAAATTTTGAAGAGTTTGGTTCCAAAACGCGATAAACGCCATTTTAAAAAAAATTGAGTTTCCGCCAAAATCATTAGATATAAATCTGTATTATATCTGGTCGGTACTGAAAAGTCATTTATTAATTTTGCGCAAAATGCGATATCCGTCGTGTTATTCTGTCATATTTTCTCCCTTTCTTTCCAAAACGCGACAAATGCCAGTCTCCTTTTTCTGCAGAACGCGATATATCCGCTCAACCAATCACAGCGCACCATTCCACCCACTGTAAACATTGAAGGCTTTTTTAAAAAGCCGTTTTTAATACCAATGTACTCGGCAAATGTGTTTATTTAACCGTGCGGTGGCGCCAGATACTCTTTAATCGGTAATGACAAATAATTTATAACATTAACAAGATTACCCGTTGAATTCATTTTGAGAGCGACGGCTGAATGTATTTTTAGTAAAATGCCTGTATATAAGATAAATATTGGCAAAGTTTAGACTCTGTCATATATGTGAATCAACTTACTTTGTTGTGTATTTTCAATTTGAAAAATAACTTTTATATTGATGGATTAATTGCATTTTGAAAAAAAGTGTCATGGATTTATTCATTTTGGGGAAAAAATTATACGTTTTTATAATAAACTTTTTAAAATCAAAATGTAGATTTGAATTTTAATGTTTTTATAACCAAAAGATGCTATGGGAAAGTTTTAAACAGAAAATAGTGGTTTTAATCTTACCACTTTCTTGGTAAAGAAAACCAAATTAATCAAAATGGAGTTATTGCATTTTGGAACCAAACTCTTCAAATATATAATAATAATAATATATATTACATAATATTATATATATATATATATATATATATTATTATTATTATTATTTTTATTATTTTTATTATTTTATTATTTTTTGTTCTTTTTATGTATTTAAAATCTATTCAATATCGGATTTGGGTTTATATTTTCACTGGGCTGATGTCATATTATGAGCCAACATAGAGGCATGTGTTTATTTTTGGTCAGTCAATAAATAACATTTGAGATAATTTGCTATAGTGGGTTTGTAATGGCATTCTGAATTTCACATCTGAAAGCTGTGCATTTATCTTGATATTGTGCCAAATTACAGAAAATGAACCCAGCACAAGTCTCAGCTTGTGGCGATAAAAAGAGTTTCAGTTCNATAATGAGTACATTAAAAACATTTCTTCTCAGTAAAAACTTTTTTCAAAATTGCTGTAATATTTTAAAACAGTAATTATTTTAGTAATTTTAATGCTTGTGACAGAATTCACACAACAAAAAGTTTTTAACTGATAAAGATTTAATTCAAAATTTGATATATTTAATTATTGGGTGAAATCTTCCTGAGGAGCCCTCCATCCTTTAATGTGCACTATACAATTGTAAAATATGATTTTGTTCTCATGCCCTCTTACCTTTAATCCATGCATAATCTAAATCCCGCAGTAGTCTTTTTGATCCTTAAGAGGTTTTATCTTAGAAGCTAACCACTATTGTGCCTCAACCCTCATCATTGTTTTAATGGCACATCAGACAGTGAATAGGCTCTGGAATTCTTAAGAGGTTTTAATCGTTTGGTCACAAAGGCCCCCTCATTGTTTAGTGTAATCTATATTTTGCAGCATAGCAGAACAGAGTAAATTAGTGTACTATTTAATATGGTTTACGGTTCAAGTAATACATCTTATATTATAGTTAGTGCACTTGAATTCAAAATATCACTTTCCCATTTCAACTGCGGCTGCTCCCAAGGGATAGCTTTAATTTGTTATGAGCATGCTGTCCTCCTATTCATTCTTTTAATTGAGTAAGTGTATAAATCTGTTGGAGTGGATGGAATAACAGAGATAGACATTCATAGAAATTGGCAAAATAATTGCTTTTGGAGAGCATTCAGATATCAGTTTGACTAAATTTCCTTCCCTTAGTCTGATAACAGGTCTCTGCTTACTTTATACAATGCGTGCTCCGTTCATTGCAGTGACATCCTTTCAAAGGCCTCTTAAATGTTCCTTAGCAGCTTTTGAGTGCACTTTCGTATTTATTTGTCATTTGAAGCCTGAGCTACATTCTTCTAAAAGATATCTATGGAGTGAGATCCCCATCTCCCTGTAATCACACTAGATAAACAACTGTATATTTCCATTAATAATTGCCTCTGATATGTTGGAAACAGCCTGTAAAGAAAGTATGTGTCAGAATTACTTCTGTCAGCTGTCATTGAAAATTATGTTTTCCCTTTGTATTTGGCAGATGTTTTTATCTAAATAGACTTACAGTACATTCAAGGAGTACATTATTATCAATTCATGCAAACCCATAATTTTGGCAATTTCTAGCACTATGCTCTACTGTTTGAGCAACAGGAACTCACATTTTTCAATAGAGTGACAGTAGCTTAGCTCAGAGTAACTAACTAAAAGTTGCGACGCTACTACACTGAGCAAAATTATAAACGCAACACTTTTGTTTTTGCCCCCATTTTTCATGAGCTAAACTCAAAGATCTAAGACTTTTTCTATGTACACAAAAGGCCTATTTCTCTCAAATATTGTTCACAAATCTGTCTAAATCTGTGTTAGTGAGCACTTCTCCTTTGCCGAGATAATCCATCCACCTCACAGGTGTGCCATAACAAGATGCTGATTAGACAGCATGATTATTGCACAGGTGTGCCTTAGGCTGGCCACAATAAAAGGCCACTCTAAAATGTGCAGTTTTATCACACAGCACAATGCCACAGATGTCGCAAGTTTTGAGGGAGTGTGCACTTGGCATTCTGACTGCAGGAATGTCCACCAGAGCTGTTGCCCGTGAATTGAATGTTCATTTCTCTACCATAAGCTGTCTCCAAAGGCGTTCCAGATAATTTGGCAGAACATCCAACCGGCCTCACAACCGCAGACCATGTGTAACCACACCAGCCCAGGACCTCCACATCCAGCATCTTCACCTCCAAGATCGTCTAAGACCAGCCACCCGGACAGCTGCTGCAACAATCGGTTTGCATAACCAAAGAATTTCTGCACAAACTGTCAGAAACCTTCTCAGGGAAGCTCATCTGCATGCTCGTCGTCCTCATCGGGGTCTTGACCTGACTGCAGTTTGTCGTCGTAACCGACTTGAGTGGGCAAATGACAGACAGCGTGTATGGCGTCGTGTGGGTGATCGGTTTGCTGATGTCAACGTTGTGGATTGAGTGGCCCATGGTGCCGGTGGGGTTATGGTATGGGCAGGCGTATGTAATAGACACCGAACACAGGTGCATTTTATTGATGGCATTTTGAATGCACAGAGATACCGTGACGAGATCCTGAGGCCCATTGTTGTGCCATTCATCCACGACCATCACTTCATGTTGCAGCATGAGAATGCACGGCCCCATGTTGCAAGGATCTGTACACAATTCCTGGAAGCTGAAAACATCCCAGTTCTTGCATGGCCAGCATACTCACCGGACATGTCACCCATTGAGCATGTTTGGGATGCTCTGGATCGGCGTATACGACAGCGTGTTCCAGTTCCTGCCAATATCCAGCAACTTCGCACAGCCATTGAAGAGGAGTGGACCAACATTCCACAGGCCACAATCAACAACCTGATCAACTCTATGTGAAGGAGATGTGTTGCACTGTGTGAGGCAAATGGTGGTCACACCAGATACTGACTGGTTTTCGGACCCCCCCTGACCCCCCCAATACAATTCTAAAATAATCTAAAACTGCACATTTTAGAGTGGCCTTTTATTGTGGCCAGCCTAAGGCACACCTGTGCAATAATCATGCTGTCTAAGCAGCATCTTGATATGCCACACCTGTGAGGTGGATGGATTATCTCGGCAAAGGAGAAGTGCTCACTGACACAGATTTAGACAGATTTGTGAACAATATTTGAGAGAAACAGGCCTTTTGTGTACATAGAAAAAGTCTTAGATCTTTGAGTTCAGCTCATGAAAAATGGGGCCAAAAACAAAAGTGTTGCGTTTATAATTTTGTTCAATGTAAATACAAAGTTTTGTCATAAAACTCTAGATGGCACATGCTATGTCCCAGTGGCGGCTACTGGTCTGTCAGAGAGGGGAAGCTCATTTTCGGCCTACATCATAAAATTGTCTATTTATTTAAAATAAATCGGCCTTGGCCCATTGTGTTTCGGGTGTAGGACTTGAGTCGCTTTAAACAGGAGAAGCTCCTTTCTACACCTGCAGATGTAGCTCCAATTGTTGCCACTAATGAGAACAGTTTGTAAAGCTGAGGCATTGCACTGTCCAACTCCATGTCTTTAAGGAACAGCAAGTAATCACACAGCTTTCCCTTGTTACCCTGCAAGTCCTGATCTGAATACAGGACTTGAAGTTCTGACCTCAGTCTTCCTGAATCAAAGTGATGGCCATAACTTTTCAGGACACTTTGGAAGGCCTCCTCTGGAAATACCTGTCTCATGTCATCAAATTTCCCTGGATTGACTAATTCTAAGTTTTTCCTCGTAAGGAACACTTTCAAATGGCTTCGCCAAAATCAGGTCGACAATATTAGCACCGTCTGCCATCGTGCGCAGTTTCACCCACGACGCTAGCCTAGCCTACTAACGTTATATGAATGAATGAATAAATGAAGGAATGAATGAATGAACGATCAAAAAAAAAAATATTAAACTCTGTAAAACTGAAACAAGGAATGTGGTGTATAATGGTGTGAAATGTATGATGAAAATCAAGCAATTTCGCCAAGCAAATATCAAAGAAATAGGTTGCAGCAGTTTTTATTTCGACTGAACTTGAGAAATCCGCGATGGGACTGAGCGCGAATAGCTTCAGTGATTCCTTATAGTACAGAATCGCTGTCAGTCAAAAGGAGATGCAGTCTTTCGACAGACCCTCCAATCATCACGCAGAAGCTCGGAGTCCGGGCCAGCCCACTCCCCATTCACCCCCAGAGACGCTGAGCGTCCGTGGGCGGGACATAATCGCAGCGTTTATCCAATGACCGTCTAGTTTCGAAGCGCTGAAAAAAAACGTTCAAAGCAGCCCCATTGAAGTCAATGGACGCTGGGCTTCAATAGGGAAATGCACTGTGACGCTGCGGGAATGTATGAGAAGGAAATCGAGTCAGCCGACCTGCTATATGTAACTGATTCTGAACGAACTCGTCTTTGAGATGAACGTTTTCTAACGCATTTTTAGTCAATAAAATGTTAATACAATAGTACATATTTGACCATTAATTTTGTGACATTATAAGGGAAGCCGAGCTTCCCTTGCAGTCTTAAAGAAATCGTCCCTGCTATGTCCTTAACTCAACCTGCCTGCAATAACATCATCTCTATAGGGCACAGCTGATTGATTCCTGCTGTATCAAGATCACTTTTTAAAGCAAAACTAAAAGCCTTTCTCTTAGGCTTGTAGTATATGAGCCAAAAGGGGCTTATTCAAACATGTATTTGTCTTGTCTTGTCATTTTGTTTTATTTACTTTGATTTCTTTTAAATGATATTGTTCAGCACAGTGGTCAAACATGGTTGTTTTATTGTGCTTTATAAATAAAATGAACTGAACTGAACTGAACAATGAGCTCGCATGCTCAACCTTCAAATACTCAGGCAGCATTTGCCTTAGCAGTGCAGTGTGCTTTCAGAAACCCTGCACCTTCCCTAGCTCCACCTGTATAGATCTGCTACGGGCAATTTATGTACTCTATATTGTACAGCAACAGCATGTCTTACATGTCTGTACAGATCAGGACCCACAGTTCGGCACATAATTATTTATTTATTGCTGACCTGAAAAATTATCCAGTCCATGACTGAAAAACCATAATATGTTTTGAACGTATGTTTTGTGGTCCATTGCACCACTACTATTTATCCCTATGTTTTCTACCCAGTTAAATAAGTTATGGTTGTTTTTTTTTAGTTTTTTTAAATAAAATAATTGTACAGTATTTAGTGTAAATTTGTCTGTTTTGTACTGTAAATCTAATTTTGATCCCCATTAATTTTGTACTATACACTACCGGTCAAAATTTGGAATAAATACGATTTTTGGTAACAATTTCCTTAAAGCCTTTACGTAAAATGCATTATAAAGGTATTCATAATGTACGTTATAATGCATTATATCTTTTTATAAATAACTGTAACCAAAGTTAAATGCATTAAAATATTTTCAGATTCCATGTGAAAATAGTTGTTTGTTGTGTGTTTTAATGCATTATGCTTTCTAAAGGTTTAACAAAGGTATTATAATGTAATATAAGTGTGGATACAATTATCCATTAGATCATACAATGAATAGACAAATGTATTAATTATATAATTAGCTCAAAACGCTGTGAGAGGCCCTCACTTAGTGTTAGGGCTGTACATTTAAAGTGCTTTGAGCTCCTACATGGTCTAAAAATGTTTTAAAACACTCATTCAGTTCATTCCTCTCAAAGACTTATAATCACACCATCATCTACTACAAAAAAACATTTGACATCTAATTTGACAACCAACTGACATAAAACTCTCAGGCTTTGTCTAGTCTAAAAGCAGAAGGTGCTTTGGGTCGCCAAAATGTCCCTGTTTAATTGACGCCTCGTTCAATCAGAGTGACATAAAGGCAATCTCACTGCTGAAGAGTGCTGCAGTAATTTGTTGTACGTTGCCATGAATAACATTAAGACAGCTAATCAATAAGAAGATTAGACTTGATTTAAGTTGACCGATCTACCTCTCTGTTATGTACCACTGTCACTTGCTGCTTGTTTTCTGAGTTGATTCTCCTCCCCAGTGTCTCCTAACACACATTAAATGGGTTTGATTGAAGTGAGGTTGGCCGCCTCGCTTGCTGTAAAATGGTGAAAGGTTGCTAACAGCTTGATGACAGATTAAAGATTGCCTCTGCTTTTATTATATTGAATATTCATCATCTTGCATCAGAATAACAGCAGATAACATCTGCTCAGCTCTGGCTCTGAGCCAGCTGCATTATTGTCTTTGCAATCATGTTTATCATTCAGGAGTTTATCATTATGTTATTGGCAGGAGTGTTGTAATTACCCTCAAATCGAACCGTTCCATAGCAGGAGTAGGAAGACCCTTGCATTGTGTCTCACATGTGGTATTATAGCCGGGCTTGTTGATTAGAGGTATGACCTGTGGGCTTGATCTTCAAAGAACAGTTAGTTCAATCATGACAACTCTCAGAGTTAACTATTTAACCAGCAATTATTGGCATGGGGCATGCATGGAAAGTACATGTGCTCGGTTTTGGCGGAGAAGATCTGCTACATTGCTGATGCTGAGCAAGTACAAATTCAGCTTAGTTCAAATAACATACATAAAGGACATGCTGCTGCAAGAATATATAAAAAAAAACCCGTAGCAGATCTCTACAGGTGGAGCTGGGGATCTGCTATTTTTGACAACACTACATTGCACTTAGTTTATTTTGGATGCCTTTTTAAAAGACTACAATTAAAAATGTATATATTATATATAAAATTCAACCCGCCAAAATGCCTAGTAGTAGTGACTGTGTTACACTCCTCTGCTGAAATCCACCTGCATTTGGCAGGTAGGCGGGTGTTAATGTCAACCCCTGGAACTATGTATTTCACACAAAAATGCTAATTCTGTCAGTGATTGAGAACTTGAGCTGCCAAGCTTTAGAAATGATGTAAAAGCACCATTAAAGTACATAAAAGTGATCCATATGACTCATTCACTAGAAATAAACTAGAATTTAAGTCATTACGCACCGGATCAATGGGCAAGTCAGTGAATTTGAGAGCAGAATAAGTCCAATTTGTGAATGAATCATTCAGACCAGTTTTGTGAACTAGATCAAGTGATTCATTGAAAAATCGGACTTAGAAGAACAATCTAACTCTCAGTAGGTGCCAAGAAGAGATGTCAAGATTTTCAGTGTATAACAACATACATTTTGTGTCTTAGATGATAAAACTACTGATGTGTCATATATACTGAATTTGTCATTTTGTAGCTTGACAGTCTGTCTTTCACTTTCATTATAATGAAAAGGCCAGCCATATTATTCAAACATTTATTCAGTGCTTCAAGTGTTCTGCTCAAGGGCACGTCAGTCATTTAGGAACCCAACTCTTCTGTATGTGACTGTATTTTCTAGGTATTTTGGTAGGGAAAAAAATAGATCTAATTCTTTCAAGACCAAATGATATACTTCACATTCATTTTATAACTGGGTCAATGACAAGGATTTCTGAAATGATGAAAATTAAAAATCTGTATTAAAATGCATTCAGCTGTTTAGAAATCCTTGTATACACTTTGGTTTCATATGTTTTTGAAAAGCAATTCAACAAAAATGTTGATTAAATGACTTAATTAAAAATACCACATGGTGTAACCATAAAACAATAAAATAAACATTTCCTTTCATTTTACTTTTTGAATTCTTGGACCATGCAAAAGTAAAAGTCGACACCATTATGACCAGTGTTGTGCATGTTACTTTAAAAACGTAATTAGTTATAGTTACTAGTTACTTCTCATAAATAGTGACTGAGTTAGTAACTGTGTTACATCATTATAAAAGTAACTACTTACCAGTCAAATAACTTGGATGGCCCAATGTTAAATATGTTAAATGAATGAAATGGACACTAAATAGGAAAAAAAAAATAATAATAATAATTATTATAAAACCTTGTACATGTTGCTGTGGGACAATGTGAGAGATACCTATCAAATTCAAAATATTGTAAATATGATCATTCCTATAGTGGAACAATAAAACACAATAGATGGTTTAGAACTTGTAATATTTATTGCACAGACCACAACAGGCCAACAAATAAGTCTAAAAATAAATTAAGCTTGATCCGACTCGTGACTCATGATCCGCTCTTGCTCACGACATGAAATTTCTCTGTACTCTACTATACGTGTTGGTAGCCATTAAAGAAAACGTATTTAGTTTCATATTTATGTTTAAATAGGCCTATTATAATGTATTTATTTTTATTTTTTATTTCATCTATTTGATTATGAAAAGTGAACAGCGTGAGTAAGATAGAATACATCACAAGATGCGCAATATATTCGCAATATATCGGGAGACAGTGGGTCAGGCATAATTTTGACCACTTCGTTAAGTTTTGTTTCGTCTTAATTTCAATCAATGTTTAATCAACCAATTGCCTGGATTTAATAAATAAGAAGCAAATATAGCAGACAATATAATCATGACATGGAGGCGCCGGCGCGATCACTTGCACGTGAACTGGAGCGCGTCTATGAACCGAAACTCAGCGTATAGGCTGCTTGCCTCACAGACATGAGAAATATATCTATAGAAAGCTTGAAATATCTACTTTTAAACGAAATAATTGAAAACAAAAAGAAATAGGCTATGATTATGTAATCCGAATGAAATGTGCATTCTCTCTAGGCACATCCACATTTTATTGTCAGTAACGGTAACGGCGTTGTAACGGGGAAAAAGTAATTAGTTTGATTACTCGTAACTGAAAAAAGTAACGCCATTTATTTATAACGGCGTTATTCCCATCACTGATTATGACTAAAAGTTTGCTAAGCAGTATTTCCTACTAAAGCAATGTGGCATTTGACTCTGGTCAAGCCTGTAACAGACTGGTGGGAGTGGCTTTCAACTGCAACATGTTTTGAAGTTTTCCTACCTATTTGGGAAAAGGGAAGACAACAGCCCCTTTTCTCTGTTTTCTCTAGTCAGGTAGCACCTATTTAAATTTTTTCCCCCATCTTTCTACTGTATAGGCAGACAAGTTTTATTGAAAGTCCATTTTGCCAGTGGTTTAGTACCCCTTTAAAGGTTTAGTTCACCCAAAAATGAAAATTCTGTCATTAATTATTCACCCTCATGTTGTTCCACACCCGTAAGACCTTTGCTCATCTTCGGAACACAAGTTAAGATATTTTTCATAAAATCCGATGGCTCAGTGAGGCCTGCATTGCTAGCAAGACAATTAACACTTTCAATGCCCAGAAAGGTACTAAAAACATATTTAAAACAGTTCATGTGACTACAGTGGTTCAACCTTAATGGTATGAAGCGACGAGAATACTTTTTGTGCGCCAAAAAAACAAAATGTAGCGTCTGGACCAATCAGACACACAATTATTCATTATATTTAATGAATTATCCAGAAACTCACTCTATCAAAGTTCTGTGAACTCACCCCCCTAAAACTGCAACTAGCATCCCAAACGTAGCTAACACACAGGCAGAACTAGGTGTCCTGTTACAGGACACAGACAAACTGATAAGAACTTTTTACGATCAGAAAGAATTTTGCAGAGACTAGTGTCTCTGACTTCATTCTTTCTGAGAAGGACAAATAAACCCTCTTAATCCTATATATTCTATATATAACCACTTGAGAAATGTATAAACATGTATCATCTCATGACTTTCCTTTTATAGGGTTTATTCTATGTATTAATTCTCTCTTTTGAACTATTTTGTTATTAATGTTTCGGAGTTGAACATTTATGTTAACTAAAATCACATGGGTAGCATGTTTGGTATCTACGGACTCCAACTTTCGTTTCCTATTTGGTAATTTATGTTACATGTTACTAACTCTGTGACACATTAGTATTATAAGAATCTAGAAGGTTCTTCTCTCATTCATCCAATCCAGTGTCTTATGCTAATATCCTGCCAAAGGACAAAGACTCGTAAAGTTCCCTCCAAGGGGACAACTCCTTATTGGCTCAGACACCTCAATAGGGTGTGACATCTTCACCCTTTAAAATTACTGATCACAAGATCACAGTCTCTCTTCTTCTTTTTTCCTGTACTGGAAAATGCTGATGTGAAGATGATGTTAAGAAGCTAGAAGCTTCTAGGAACCTCAAGCTTGTGCCAGGCTTCGGCCTTGACCTTCCATTCACCAAAGATCCTCTGAATCCAACTGGTTCTCTTTCATCAAGACAATATCAGCAAAGATTCAACGGGAGCCTCCACAAATTGCATCAGGACAGTTTTAATTCAAATTGGAGAGACATGCAAGTATCAAACTTAGTCTCATTATTTGAAACATTGAGTATCCTTACCCCTTTTAAAGAAGGGCCTGTTAAAACTAAACTGATGGTTTGCTCAAGGCTGTTGATCTGCTGAATTTCAAACAATGCTGTAACTTCTTGCTTTCCAGTACTCTGCTTCAGCTCTCTCTTTCCCTTGGTAAACTGTATGCATGTATGTGTGTGAATGTTAGAGTAGTTAAAGGTGGTACAGAGGATCTTTTCGTCAACTGAGTTTTTGAAATGAGTGCATGTGTAAGAACAACCCCCCCTCCATTTCGAGTGAACGCCTCCCAAAACTCGTGCACGAGTATTGGAACACGAGTGTTTACCACCGGCATTCGCTGTGTTATTAAGCCGGACACACATTTAACGACTAGCTAAAACATTCTAAGACTATGCTCAACATACAGTGATTGTTTCCTGCTCCTGAAGCAGATTTATATACTTTCACATGGAATTTGAACACCGACTGTAATCGCAGACTGAACGCAACTGGCTCTGACTGGACGCGTTTGAGCGCGATCAGTCATAAGTATCAATTTACATTCATAATCGGCCTTACAATCGTTAAAGCGGCGCACACACTTAGTGGATTCATTATGTCGGACTCACCGCAGGTAACTCATAATCTGCAGTTGTTACTCCTGTCTCCTGACAAAAACATTGCATGCGGCACCTGTGAAGTGTGGAAAGTTACTGGAGCGCGCAGCCGCGCATCTCTCACAAGGAACGTCATGGCAGTGATTGACAAGCCAGAGGGCCAATCGTTTACGCGATGATCGCGTAAATGATTGGCTGATGTTTTTAAGGCCCTACCTCGTGCACAGATGATGTATATTAATAATTTTTCTTTCAGTGCACCTAATAAATAGTCTTTTATCAGTTAGTGAAGACAGTTTCAAGTAATATTGCAAAAATGTATAAAACAAAACATCCTCTGTACCACCTTTAAGTGTTTAGTCTAGTTAATAAAGTCTTGTTCATGTCACACGTAAAGTTGTCCGTGTTTCATGCTCATATACTGGAGTCCCTATTCATGCAGATCCTGACTACCTGCTCTGAGTAGTACTGTACAATAAGATTGTTATTTCCCATAACCTGGAAATTAACATTTCTTAGAATTAATAAAAAAATTAACACTGTGTGCTCATTGGACAACAGGTTAATTGATTGTGATATTAATTTTATTACATTAAGTTAATATTATTAACTGATCCAAATATTTATAATTAATTATAACTAGTTATGATTAATTATTCATATATATTTTGAGCTAATTTGCTACAAAAATAACAACTTTATTCAACAATATCTAGTGATGGGCGAAGAAGCTTCGAAGCTTTACGAATCTTTTGTTTTGAATCAGTAGTTCGGAGCGCGTATCAAACTGCCAAAGTCACGCCCCCCAGTGGTGAACTATTGAAATTTCGAAACACTTATCACATAACGAAGCCTCGTTTACAGTTTGAACTGAACTGTTGATTCAGAAAACATTCAAAACATATTCTTTATAGAAAAGATTCAAGATTTTCGAGTCTGAACTGCATACTTTTGAATAACTTCAAAATTGAATTGAGTTATTGAAGAATTCTTCAATAAAATCTTCTAATATTTTAAATAAGAACCAGATACAACATAAGCATTGTGTCATTTGACCCAGCTCTGTATAAAACGCTTCAACCATTGTCACATCTGATTTTTATGAGTTATGAAAGAGCAATGTCTGAGCAATTTGTTTTGAAACTTTGAGTTACCAGCCCAACTATTATAATTTGGGGTTCTGAAAATGATTGTTATCTTGTGCATTGACATATAAGACATATCTACATGTTCCATATACTGTTGACAGGAATGTTTAGATCATCATGGCCAAAATGTTTATCAGAATGAAGCATCTGCAAAACAAATTGTGCTTGTTGCATACTTAAGCAAGGCAGGTGCTTCCATCTCTAATGCGATTTGCAAAATTATTCGTTGTTTCTTGGTCAGGCTCATTTTGGTCTCTCCAGACATTACTGGGAACTGAAAATAGTCAAGGGAATATAGTCTGCAGGCTTAGCAAAAAATTAGTCTGACGAGTTTAATTTGTCCGCTGATACCGAGAAGCCTGTCTCAAGCACTTATGCTTGTGAGACAGAGGCTTTTGGGAATTAATATAGTAGAAGTCTTGCATAACCTCAGCACTTAAATTGTTCCTGTGCTAACATATTTGAATGGTGACTTCCATTTCAAAATCCATGCTGACAGCGAACAAAATTGGCTATAATTAATAATTGCTGAGTCTGTGGGGCTGGAATGAAAGTCTGGACTGAAAGCATTCGCTTCTCAGGGAAATTTTTTATATTTCAAGGTTAATATAGGTTTTCTGTCTTAAATGTTTGATAAAACAGAGGTTTTAGTGGAGCATCAAGAATGAATTGCACCTACTGATAGTGTTGTTTTTATACTGGCTGAGTTGTTTTAGTGCCCAATACACTAAATGAATTTTACAGACCTGGTAATGCCACAGACACACCTGCTGAACATAATTACATAATTAAGTAGACCAATTATACCTGTTTATTCCTTGATGTGGTGGTGACAACATTTGTAGAAATATTTCTCTAAACTTAGCTCAGTACTGCCAAAACAACACTGCTTTCATGACAGACTTTCATTTTGCCTGAATGCCCACCATTTTGTTTTCATCCAACTTCACTTTGTGAAAAAAACAAATATTGACATCAAATGCTTTTTTTTTTGTAGAAATTGTGATACAGTACCATTCAAAAGGTTTTTATTTTTTAAAAAAGAAAATAAATTAATACCTTTATTCATGCATTAAATTCATCAAAAGTAACAGTAAAGACATTTATAATGTTACAAAAGATTTCTGTTTCAAATAAATGCTGTTCTTTTGAATTTTCTAAAGAATACAGAAAAAGGTAACATTATTTCCACAAAAAAGCAGCAAAAACTGTTTTTTCGCATTGATAGTAATAAGAACCATTAGTAATAAGTGAGCACTAATAATAATTGAGCACCAAATCATTATATTAGAAAGATTTTTGAAGGAACATGTGACACTGAAGACTGGAGTAATCCCAGCAAACATTGGTCTGATGGCAACGCCCCTGGCCAAAAATAGTTGTAGTAGGACAGCATAAATTGGTAAAAATATGTAATACAGAACACACATATACATATATATATATATATTCCAAACTTTTGACCGATAGTGTATATTGTGCTATAACACTAATAACTGTGAATGAGGATATTTCTCTATATATGTTTTTCTGAAAATGAGCAGTTATTAATATATAAAATGAACAGCACATATGGGGAAGCCGACTCTGCAGTGGGTGTATGTATTTACTAACGTCACGATGACTGATTGGATGGAGTACCAGCACACTTTGGTTTTCATTTGTTAACCAATTAGCCTATAAAATTTAAATGTTTGAAAACTGCCAAACTGACCCCAAACCAGCCCGAATTTTGTCCACCCGCCCAAGCCAATTCTGACCCGCATAATCAAATTCAAAACAACCTAATTGGCCGGAAATCCGCCCAATCTGGCAACACTGTCAATGGACCAGATGGCTTGAATTAAGTCAGTATGCACAGGTTTCTACCAGTTTTACAAGAGATTTCACTGTGGTCAGTCTCTTCACATGTCAGATGTCTCTTCCTGTCTAACAGTGCAGCTCATGGCCAGAATAGCAACCTCAAGTCAAAAGTCTGGCTAGACAGCGCTAACTATTCCCAGACACAAAAGAGCAATCAAACCCTCCATTGACTCTCTCACCAGTTCTCCTCCTTCCTTCTCTCTCAGTATAGTAGGGGACAATCTGTTGTCTCTCCTTTCTCTCTATGTTGCCCATTTCCTGTAGAGAAAAAAGATTCAGTTGGTTATCTTGTATCAATGCTGCTGACATTAGTGACAGAGAGAGTGATAAAAACCCTCACAAAAGAATCAATACATGTCGCTTGGTTGGAGGCGCTCCTGTCGATAGTCTCTCTGGGCACTGGCAGTGCTGTAATTACTTGGCTCATAGTTGAGATGCTGATGGTCTACAGTAGTAATTGACCCCAAATGTGACCTGCATTTCATTGTTAAAGAGACGGTTAGAAAAAAAAACACTGTTCAGATGAACTCTGACATCAGATGCTACAAATTAAACCATGTGTTCACTAGTTGCAAATGAAGAAATGTTAGTGACTGTGTTTAAGCTAAACATGAAAATAATGTGTGATTAGACAAAAAAGAGCCAAATCAGAACATTTTCATTTTTAATGTCACCAAGAAATCAAAATGGAAAATTATTTAATTTATGGAATATTGCACTATTTATTTTAATTAATGTGCCTTCATAATCTCCTCCCCCACTTGCAGCAACATCTCTTCTTTTCTCTGACAACGTGTTTACTGGTGCAGGGGCGGGACAACCTGTCACTCACATGAGATCGACCAATAGCAAACCACAGCCGTCCAATCAATTCCCGATGGACAAAATCAAGTCCCACCCTACATTTCTTTCTTGTTCTAGAAAAGCGTTTCACTCAGAAATATGTCAACATAAGGAAGAAAAAAGACTATTACAACTTTAGATTTATGTTGAAACTTATACTTATACTATATACTGTTATGTAGAGCGAGACTGATCACAAACGAGCATGCTTGAATACTACCACAATAGCATTTACATTTATGCTTTTGGCAGATGCTTTTATCCAAAGTGTCTTACATAGTGCCATGCTCTATGGTTTGAGCTATGGAATATCATAATTTCAAGATTTTCTGTAAGCCATAAATTTGGCAGAGTGTCAGTTTGCAGAGACAAATTGGTATCGGCCTTAATAGGCTTCTGTTGTGAATGTTGACTCTAATATTTATTTTGTTTGCATTGTGTGCACTGTTGTTGATGACTAGCAATCAAGCTTGCCAGAAAATACCATAATTTATTTTTTGGTTGCTAAGGTATCATTCTTGTGTAACCAGACTATATTTTCTGCGCTGACACAGAAATCCTTATAAAATACATACTGTGTAAAATATCAGTGTGCACTTCACATTGGCCGATTGATAAAATTTCTCTGTGGTCAGTAAGTAAAAACAAGAGAATATACCCTTACAAAAAACTAGTATAATTCAAGTTCATTTGATCAAGTATACTAAGTAATGTTCAAGTATATTTTAAGTATACTTCATGTAGGAAGTATACTAGTATCAATGTACTATAGTAAACTTGTAAGTGTACTATTTTAATACAGCTTAGGACTAAGTTGAAGTATACGTTTAAGTGTATAAGTGTAACAGTAGTAAGCTTTAAGTACACAACTAGTTCACAACTACGTTTCTCATTTGTACTGCATCTGTACTACAAGTGAACTCCTACTAGTACACTAGTAGTTTACTACTTTAATACTAGTAGTAGCTACATTTTTACTATGTGAAAGTACACCTTGAAAGTAAACTATTAGTTTAGTGCAAGTATACTTGTAAGTTTTCTTTAAGTGAACATGACATCAAACTTATAGTTTACTTTTTATATATTATTTTTGCACGTTAAGTATACTTCTATGTTCCTATTTAGGTATTATTTTTAACTACTACTTTAACTCTTTCCATTTAAAAATTTTTTATTCTAGCTTCATGAATCCTTTTTATCAACACTTAAATATGGGTTTTTCATTTTTTTCATTTTTTTTTAAAGGAAACATTTTAAACAAGTTTCATTTTTGTCAAAGACTATCCCTGCATCCCAATGTGCACACTATCCATTAGGGGTGGGAATCGGAGGGTATCTCACGATACGATACGATCACGATAAATGGCTCACGATAACGATAATATCGCGAGTCAGCGATTTTGCGATAATCTATATATCGCTAGACAATCCTATAGTGATACATCGCAATATCTATTTTATTTATTTATTTATTTATTACAGGGACAGTGCATATTAATAAACATTTCTGCCAATATGCCAGAGTTAGCCAGAAGGCTATTTTTCATCTGCAGTCCCAGGACAGATGTTAAAAGTCACCCTAAAAGACAGTAGGAATACATATAACAATAAAAAAATTACAATACATTTAACAAGTCCTATTATGTTAAAAAGTACAATCGAAATACAGCAAACCAACAATCAACAAACATCTGACAAAACATAACATATACACACACACAAGGCAAGAAGCCAGCACGATATCGGTCTTAATATGAAAACAAAATGCAAGTGAAAAGGTTAAGTGCAGGTTAACGGATAAATCCTATCTTCAGTTCCTGCGATATATGTACATTTAATAGAGTTCACGTCACCGAAGCAAGAAATATGAGGTGCATTTTATTGACCATCAGTTAATTTCAAAATCAAAGACCGCAATAGGAGAGAGCGGCAACAGCACTGGTAAGGTCGCATTACTTTTAATGACGATAATTGTGTGTTACGCGTCTGCGACTTACTTTTCCTTTCATATGCGGCAGTTGGCGCGTCAGCTTGCTGAAGAGATCTGCGGCGATGCGGGATGCAGTAGCGTTGTCCTATCTGACTCTCACGTGTTTCAGTTTTAGTATTTTTGTGAGAAGTGAGAGATGCATAGACAGTTTTGACTGGAATGCGTCCCAGACCATCTCCTGAAGTGGTTTGAGCGATCGGATTTAAATCCGCCTCCAATGCTTTTCGGAGGGCATTTAGACCTGGTCTTGTCACGATCGGATAGCTATCCGATCAGAGAAAATGCATGAAGTGACCAGGTGCAAACAGAGCCTTTGACGTTCTTCACCGAGCGCTTACACAGATATACACGGGAGCGTTCGAAAGCAGGCGTCTATCAGCGGATCACTAATATATGCTTTCAAACGCTCCGGTGTATATCTAAGCGCTCGATGAATAACATCAAAGATGTCTACGTTAGTCACATCAATGGTATAAAAGTGCGTCAAGACTTTGAACTTAAACGTGGCTGGGGCATCTATTTTACTCACACTGCTGTCCGCAATCCTGTTAATAACCTCTTTTTCTTAGGCTAGTTAACCTATGTTCACGTTTCCCTCATTCATGTGTTGAGCGCCGCCTTGAAGTAGTGATGCTTTGATCAGAGAAATCTATTTATAGCGCTTTATTTTTTTTTTAATTAAAATATCGATATTTGGTGCAGCAATACGATTCTTGTATCGCACAGAGAAGGACGACGATATATCGCCATATCGATATTTTGTCCCACCCCTACTATCCACCCTATCCGCCCTAAATAGTATTGAATATTACTAGTGTCACATACTATTTAGGATGGATAGTATGCACAATGGGACGCAGGCTATGTCCGGATGGTATTCAGAATGATGATCAAACACTGGTGGAGTAGATCGAGTCCATAAATACCCCCAAATCTTCATAGTCCTCACTGAATACATTTAGGCAGTTTTGATTTATATGCTGTTTAATGTTTGATAATCGCTTTATTTTACATTTGCTTGAGTAATCGTATATCGCTTGTTTCAGCTTCTTCTTCGCCTGCATTTTGATCCGGAGATTCTGTACTCTTTCAGAAGATGCGTAACAGCGCCCCCTACCGTATAGCCTGAAAATTCAGTCAATGGTGAGGAAAGAGTGAAGAAGATTTGAAGTAAATTCCTATGTACACTACCAGTGGACTAGCCTACACAACAATTCAGATACTCAGAATTAGGAATATATCTGTTTTCTTTATAAAACTATATTTTCAAACAATGTACTTTTATACTATACAGGTCCTTCTCAAAAAATTAGCATATTGTGATAAAGTTCATTATTTTCCATAATGTAATGATAAAAATTAAACTTTCATATATTTTAGATTCATTGCACACCAACTGAAATATTTCAGGTCTTTTATTGTTTTAATACTGATGATTTTGGCATACAGCTCATGAAAACCCAAAATTCCTATCTCAAAAAATTAGCATATCATGAAAAGGTTCTCTAAACGAGCTATTAACCTAATCATCTGAATCAACTAATTAACTCTAAACACCTGCAAAAGATTCCTGAGGCTTTTAAAAACTCCCAGCCTGGTTCATTACTCAAAACCACAATCATGGGAAAGACTGCCGACCTGACTGCTGTCCAGAAGGCCATCATTGACACCCTCAAGCGAGAGGGTAAGACACAGAAAGAAATTTCTGAATGAATAGGCTGTTCCCAGAGTGCTGTATCAAGGCACCTCAGTGGGAAGTCTGTGGGAAGGAAAAAGTGTGGCAAAAAACGCTGCACAACGAGAAGAGGTGACCGGACCCTGAGGAAGATTGTGGAGAAGGACCGATTCCAGACCTTGGGGGATCTGCGGAAGCAGTGGACTGAGTCTGGAGTAGAAACATCCAGAGCCACCGTGCACAGGCGTGTGCAGGAAATGGGCTACAGGTGCCGCATTCCCCAGGTCAAGCCACTTTTGAACCAGAAACAGCGGCAGAAGCGCCTGAACTGGGCTACAGAGAAGCAGCACTGGACTGTTGCTCAGTGGTCCAAAGTAATTCGGAAATCAAGGTGCCAGAGTCTGGAGGAAGACTGGGGAGAAGGAAATGCCAAAATGCCTGAAGTCCAGTGTCAAGTTCCCGCAGTCAGTGATGGTCTGGGGTGCCATGTCAGCTGCTGGTGTTGGTCCACTGTGTTTTATCAAGGGCAGGGTCAATGCAGCTAGCAATCAGGAGATTTTGGAGCACTTCATGCTTCCATCTGCTGAAAAGCTTTATGGAGATGAAGATTTCGTTTTTCAGCACGACCTGGCACCTGCTCACAGTGCCAAAACCACTGGTAAATGGTTTACTGACCATGGTATTACTGTGCTCAATTGGCCTGCCAACTCTCCTGACCTGAACCCCATAGAGAATCTGTGGGATATTGTGAAGAGAAAGTTGAGAGACGCAAGACCCAACACTCTGGATGAGCTTAAGGCCGCTATCGAAGCATCCTGGGCCTCCATAAACACCTCAGCAGTGCCACAGGCTGATTGCCTCCATGCCACGCCACATTGAAGCAGTCATTTCTGCAAAAGGATTCCCGACCAAGTATTGAGTGCATAACTGAACATAATTATTTGAAGGTTGACTTTTTTTGTATTAAAAACACTTTTCTTTTATTGGTCGGATGAAATATGCTAATTTTTTGAGATAGGAATTTTGGGTTTTCATGAGCTGTATGCCAAAATCATCAGTATTAAAACAATAAAAGACCTGAAATATTTCAGTTGGTGTGCAATGAATCTAAAATATATGAAAGTTTAATTTTTATCATTACATTATGGAAAATAATGAACTTTATCACAATATGCTAATTTTTTGAGAAGGACCTGTACTTTTATAAATATACTTTTAAGTATATCTCAATCAAAAGGGCCAAATATATAGGCAAAATATACTTAGACTTAGACTTAAAAGTATACTCAAGTGCAATTTTGAGTATATTTCTCAGAAGTACATAAAGTATATTTCTGAGAAGTACATCTTGTGAAAAAGCGTTCTAGGGCACCTTTAACACTTGTCGCTTTAACATGTCACAACCAGTAGGAAACAATGTTACAAGGGTTCAGTATATTTTAATGGAATCTTATTGATGTGTCCTTTAGAAACATTTAGACAACTGGTCCATGAGGCACTGAAGATTTCTGAACTTTACATTGACTGTATTATACGTTGAAGATAAATGTTAGAGAGGCCTATCTGTACTGCTAATGATACATTTATATAGCGTAATTGCACACCTGTGTCAAAGCACACTGGCAGGACAAACCCTCTCATGAAAGAGCATCAAAGAGCATTTGATCAGTACTCTTCATTCTTAGCATCCGAGTTAGGTTTATGACTGCATAATCAACATCCCGCTAATCAACGTCATGACAAGGGATCAAAAAGAAGCTTGTGTTACATAATCAGAGTGTAAAGGTTCCACTGAAATAGACTTTCCCCTGGCCAATAGAGGGTTTGCTGGATACGAATGACAGGAACATCAGCATGGCTCATGATCAAACCACTCTGAGAGGCAGACAATCAAAAAGACGTTTAATTTTCTGTCTTGCATTTTGCTCCCCAGTGAAAAGCAGAGAGTGAGGAAGCACTCAGCCAGTATTTAATAAGGTGTTGGGAAGTGGTTTTGATTTGGATTCATTTATAATTGGAAGCCCAAAGCTATGCAGCACATTCAGATTAAACAAGACGTCCCGGTCCAAGAGCAGCCAAGCGGCAACATTCTGTTTATTTTGTATCGAAATGAGCCAAATTAGCCTGTCTGCAATTGTTCAGTGAGGTATTTTTTATTCCAATCCTGATTCTTTTATTGGCTTCATCTGAGTTTCGCGTTCGCATGCCATTCACATTTGTTTTAAAAGCAGCATCTTAATTGGGATGATATATTAGGCCACTTGTCACAAGTGTGGTTGCCAATTATATCTGCTTGCACTGCTGTCATAATTATATTCTATGATGAAGCAATCCTTATTCATCTGTCTTCTCAAACTTTATAGTTTCCTTTACCATCTCTTAAAAAGATGGCAACGGCAATTAGGCAAATCAGTGTTTTTCACCCTTTTGATGATGTGTGATACATCTCAGTATTTATGTATTTGCTGTGAAACTTTATATATTACATCCCAATAAACAGCAGTGTTGAATTAAAGCATGTAAAATGTACAAGTGAGTCACTGAGTATGTGTTTTGATTCACTAATTTATTGACAGTTTGATAAAACTGATGCATGGAAATGAGTCTGGGTAGTGAGATCTTTTGGATGCATAATAGCCATCTTTTTTATTAAACAAAATCATCATTTATATAATCAACAGAATGATATCTAACATATCTTAAATATTTGATAAATCGCTTAGCCTAATGTCTATTTAACATCTGTAAAGAATTATGTGCTGATTTTAAAGGTTCCTACAAAACCCAGACAATATCAAGCTTATAATTGGTTTTGTGTGTTCAATTGCACACACGGCGTACTCTCACAGGAAGTCATAATTGGTCAATACACACAGTATGGTACCATATACACTGAACAATATTATAATCGCAACACTTTTGTTAAATCTGTGTTAATGAGCACTTCTCCTTTGCCGAGATAATCCATCCACCTCACAGGTGTGGCATATCAAGATGCTGATTAGACAGCATGATTATTGCACAGGTGTGCCTTAGGCTGGCCACAATAAAAGGCCACTCTAAGGCCCCGTCCACACCCCGTTCTTAGGTGTATACGCTAAAATTTTGTATTGGATAGTCGTTTCGTCCAGACGAATCCGACATTTTCAGAAGGTGAATCCGATATTTTTTGAAACTGGGTCCAAAGTAGATAAATCTGAAAACGCCGCCCTTGCGTTTTCGTGTGTACAGCCTATCTGTATATTTTGTGAAACGATGATGATGATCACCCCACGTGTCAACCCTAGTCAGACGCCGCTAACAGCACAAAACAGCAACAACAACAAAAGCAGACTCTAGATGCTTGTGTTCATGCTGCAGAAGCTACTGAGCCAAAATAAAGCATTATTTCTAAGCTTTACTAAAGTTTGTATATAGCGCACAAGGTTTATGCGCATGCTCCAAGTCTTATTCTCTGTTTTAAGTGTATCTCCGTGGCAGAATTATAGCGCCACATACTGGTCTGGCATGTATACTACATTGTTTTGAGTCGTTTCAGTGGTTTCGTGTGTACGCAGATATTTCTTGAGACGAGGAAAAAAAAAGATCGGATAGGGAAAGATCTGGCTTCGTGTGGACGGGGCCTAAAATGTGCAGTTTTACTGTATTGGGGGTCAGTATTTGGTGTGACCACCATTTGCCTCACGCAGTGCAACACATCTCCTTCGCATAGAGTTGATCAGGTTGTTGATTGTGGCCTGTGGAATGTTGGTCCGCTCCTCTTCAATGGCTGTGCGAAGTTGCTGGATATTGGCAGGAACTGGAACACGCTGTCGTATACAGGTCCTTCTAAAAAAATTAGCATATTGTGATAAAGTTCATTATTTTCCATAATGTAATGATAAAAATTAAACTTTCATATATTTTAGATTCATTGCACACCAACTGAAATATTTCAGGTCTTTTATTGTTTTAATACTGATGATTTTGGCATACAGCTCATGAAAACCCAAAATTCCTATCTCAAAAAATTAGCATATTTCATCCGACCAATAAAAGAAAAATGTTTTTAATACAAAAAAAGTCAACCTTCAAATAACTATGTTCAGTTATGCACTCAATACTTGGTCGGGAATCCTTTTGCAGAAATGACTGCTTCAATGCGGCGTGGCATGGAGGCAATCAGCCTGTGGCACTGCTGAGGTGTTTATGGAGGCCCAGGACGCTTCGATAGCGGCCTTAAGCTCATCCAGAGGGTTGGGTCTTGCGTCTCTCAACTTTCTCTTCACAATATCCCACAGATTCTCTATGGGGTTCAGGTCNCAATAAAAGACCTGAAATATTTCAGTTGGTGTGCAATGAATCTAAAATATATGAAAGTTTAATTTTTATCATTACATTATGGAAAATAATGAACTTTATCACAATATGCAAATTTTTTGAGAAGGACCTGTACACCGATCCAGAGCATCCCAAACATGCTCAATGGGTGATATGTCCGGTGAGTATGCTGGCCATGCAAGAACTGGGATGTTTTCAGCTTCCAGGAATTGTGTACAGATCCTTGCAACATGGGGCAGTGAATGGCACAACAATGGGCCTCAGGATCTCGTCACGGTATCTCTGTGCATTAAAAATGCCATCAATAAAATGCACCTGCGTTCGTTGTCCATAACATACGCCTGCCCATACCATAACCCCACAGCCACCATGGGCCACTCGATCCACAACGTTGACATCAGCAAACCGCTCACCCACACGACGCCATACACGCTGTCTGCCATCTGCCCTGTACAGTGAAAACCGGGATTCATCCGTGAAGAGAACACCTCTCCAAAGTGCCAGATGCCATCGAATGTGAGCATTTGCCCACTCAAGTCGGTTACTACGACAAACTACAGTCAGGTCAAGACCCCGATGAGGACGACGAAGATGCAGATGAGCTTCCCTGAGACGGTTTCTGACAGTTTGTGCAGAAATTCTTTGGTTATGCAAACCGATTGTTGCAGCAGTTGTCCGGGTGGCTGGTCTCAGACGATCTTGGAGGTGAAGATGCTGGATGTGGAGGTCCTGGGCTGGTGTGGTTACACGTGGTCTGTGGTTGTGAGGCCGGTTGGATGTACTGCCAAATTCTCTGAAATGCCTTTGGAGACAGCTTATGGTAGAGAAATGAACATTCAATTCACGGGCAACAGCTCTGGTGGACATTCCTGCAGTCAGAATGCCAAGTGCACACTCCCTCAAAATTTGCGACATCTGTGGCATTGTGCTGTGTGATAAAACTGCGCATTTTAGAGCGTCCTTTTATTGTGGCCAGCCTAAGGCACACCTGTGCAATAATCATGCTGTCTAATCAGCATCTTGATATGGCACACCTGTGAAGTGGATATATTATCTCGGCAAAGGAGAAGTGCTCACTAACACATATTTAGACAGATTTGTGAACAATATTTGAGAGAAACAGGCCTTTTGTGTACATAGAAAAAGTCTCAGATCTTTGAGTTCAGCTCATGAAAAATGGGGGCAAAAACAGAAGTGTTGCATTTATAATTTTGTTCAGTGTAATAAATCCATCATAATGATTCAGTGGGTTCAGAAACCATTAAAACAACACTCTCACTGAGAAACTAGGCGACCGTTTGCACATGAGACAAGGTGTATTAATGTGGCCATTAATGTTGCTCTGCAAATGACAGAGAGTGTGTATTTTTGTTTTGAAAATGGTCCTTGGTGAAGTATTTCTTGTGCAAGCATTATTTGCGCTCGCTGCATGAGCGTGCAAATTATGCGTGCTTAAAATGACATTCCTGTTAAATGACGGTTTATTATGTGGGAAACACTTGTACTGCTATTTCATGTGATTGCATGGGTTTTCATCCGACATGCATCCGTAGATGTGCCATCATTTCAGCCTCTACAAGCACTAAAGCGTTATTGTTCCTCCGATACCCTGCAGATCTTTACAGTGTTAGGGTAAGAATATAGTCTTTGGCCATTTGGAATAGTATAACACCATGCTATTCTTAATATTTCTGCATTACTGCATATTCTATTCCACACTTGCACAATTTATTATTCAGAAAACACCACATTCTGTAGAGGAATGTGTTGCGTATAAGCCATATAATGTGGCCCCATGAGTGAGCTGTCAACAATATAGCTGTTTTGAAGGTTTATGCTAATTTCTGGCATAGACCTGTCACATTTTGAAGGCCCAATGGGCCTTTGCATCAAAAAATTTGGCAATTGCCCTTTCCTGAAGGCAAGTTATATTGGTAATGTCGTCTAGTGACAACCATTTTATGCCTCTGTCACCAAAGACATGTGTCTTTTCTCTCAATCTCTGACAGCATTCCCAGGCTACAAAATCAATTAGGCTGAAATTGAGTGAGATACAACGTCCCTAAAAGATGATGATAGAGGTTTGGGGTTTTGTTGAGGTAGAGATGATGAAAGTTTCTGCAAATCAATCATGGACTGAGGTATCTTTTGTTTTCAGACTGAAGTGAATTACCTTCGAATTGTTTACATGATCTTTGTGTTATTCACCCAACTTCTATGAATAATTTAGAAAATATAAGATATGGGCTAGTTTAAGTAATATTTTTTAAACAATTATTTAAATTATTTTTAAAATGATTTTTGATGTACACCGATCAGGCATAACATTATGATCACTGACAGGTGAAGTGAATAACACTGATTATCTCTTCATCACGACACCTGTTAGTGGGTGGGATATATTAGGCAGCAAGTGAACATTTTGTCCTCAAAGTTGATGTGTTAGAAGCAGGAAAAATGGGCAAGCGTAAGGATTCGAGCGAGTTTGACAAGGGCCAAATTGTGATGGCTAGATGACTGGGTTAGTGCATCTCCAAAACTGAAGTCCTTGTGGGGTTTTCCCGGTCTGCAGTGGTCAGTATCTATCAAAAGTGGTCCAAGGAAGGAACAGTGGTGAACCGGCGACAGGGTCATGGGCGACCAAGGCTCATTGATGCACATGGGGAGCGAAGGCTGGCCCATGTGGTCCGATCCATCAGACAAGCTACTGTAGCTCAAATTGCTCAAGAAGTTAATGCTGAAGTTAAAGGCCCCACCAAGGATCTGCTGCTAACATCTTAGTGCCAGATACCACAGCACATCTTCAGGGGTCTAGTGGAGTCCATGCCTCGTGGGGACAGAGCTATTTTGGCAGCAAAAGGGGGACTAACACAATATTAGGATGGTGGTCATGTATGTATTGAGAGGCTTTACAGAATGGCTTTTGGTAACACTTCAGTATAGGGAACACGTATACACTATTAACTACAACTTTTTCCTCAAATAACTCCTAATTTACTGGTTATTAATAGTTAATAAGGCAGTTTTTGTAGCGTTTACGTTTAGGTATTGGGTAGGATAAAGGGATGTAGAATAAAGTCATGCGGAAAAATGCATTAATATGTGCTTTAAAAGTACTAATAAACAACCAATATCCTAGTAATATGCAAGCTAATAAGCAACTAGTTAAAAGTGAGAATCGGACCCTAAAATAAACCTGGCTTTTTTATAAAATGTACAAATGTACACTCATCATGCTTGTTGTTTAATAGGACTATTTTTAATTAAATGTAATCACTTTTGGCACTTTTTAATTGTGCAGTAATTAGAGCTGCAAGTTAATGTTTTTCCCTAATTTGCCATTAAAAATTTCTGTTCTATTGATATGTAACATTCAGTGATGTAGAAAGACCTTTTTTAATCTAAAGTGTGACCATAAATTTAATTCACATGGGACCTTTAACAAACATAAAGTTTGTTTGTATTGAGAAATGAATTGTCAGTGAAGCTCAACAGTGTGAACCATGACTTATGTGAGCAATACACCATCAACAGTACTAATGCTAAGAAGGCATTATAAGGACAGTAATATTGTTAGATCTTTGATACATATTTAATGCTGTTAACCTAATCTAATTGTAACTTAAATGTGTTATATTAATCGTGTGTGTGTGTGTGTGTGTGTGTATTAAAATATTAATCTATCATGATGAATATTTTGTAATCAATTAGTCTTTTTATGAAGCTTTTATTTGTCGCATTGAGGGGACATTGTGCAGCTACATGACTATATAAATACGACCACATATGTGTGAGTGTGGGTATTATTTACTTATTTCTTTTCATATTTTGTTCCCAGCCCTCACAAATGTGAAGTTATGGGCCATCGACCGCCAGTGTTTCCAGACCATCATGATGAGGACCGGACTCATCAAGCATGCAGAGTATATGGAGTTCCTGAAGAGGTGGGCTGCTTCTCCTTTCTTTTCTATTTATCCTCGCCTAAGAGAGATCTATCCTTCAGCAGTATGCAATAAAATAAATTGATTTTCATTGTGAATGAATAACACAGGAGTGAATGGTTACACAATCACCAGTAACTCAGGTTTTACACTCAGTGTCCTTTGCTGTGTATTGTTAATCTCCGGGGTGATGAGTTTTGATTGTAATATTTTGGAATGCCATAATACTCTCAAATGTTTCTAATCAACTGTTGTTATATTTCAGCAGTTTTTTATGCAGTTTTTCTAAGGAATGTGAAATGTGTTTTGTTAGACGGAGGCAGGGGGCAGATAATGATTAGACTGCTGTTGGTTTCTGTACATTCACTCCGCTCGTTTGAGTCTAATTCTTCTCCTTCCACTCACTTAGTCAGAAAATATAGATTTTTAGACAGGAGCTGTTTATGAATAGCTTTGCTTTATTAGAACATTCTTATTTTTATTATTTAATATTGATTAGTCCAATGTGTCATAAAAATGCATTCACACTGCATTATGTAATAATGGATTTTGCATTCATATTTTAGTGTGCATTGTAAGTAGAAAGTATATTTTTGCATTTTACTGTGTTTCTGTGGCTCAACCTTTTTCATTCCAAGGTCCTCTATTGTCCACAACAATATTCAAAGTCCCAATTACTTTTACAGTTGTTCCTGATTTACTGGACAAATATTAAATATAAGATTTTTTTTTTAAACACAATTTCTACTTGATAAAATATTTTAGAGGTAACACTTTATTTTAGGGTCTTTTAACTAGTTGCTTATTAGAATGCATATTAATAGAATATTGGCTGTTTATTAGAGCTTATTAAGCACATATTAATGCCTTATTCTGCATGACCATATTCTACATTCTTAATCCTACCCAATACCTAAACTTAACAACTAACTTACTAACTATTAATAACCAGTACATTTTTTGAGTTATTTATTAAGTTTATTGAGGGAAAAGTCATAGTTAATAGTTTATATGTGTTCCCTAAACTAAGGTGTTCCCATTTCAGAGCTTGGTATAACTATAAAAATGTTAATTCATTATAAAATGCCCTTTATAAGATTTTGCATGACTTTTTCAGGTCTAGAAACCACACTTTTAAAATTAGGCTTCCACATATATCCAGGTTTTCCAAGACCTTGGGAATCCTGGTTCTTAAGAAAGTTGAGGGGGTGAATTATATCTTGATTTTTAGTTTAAAGGTACACTATGCAACTTTTGCTCCTTTAGTAGTTGAAAAATAAAACTGCATGCATTTTGCAGAAGAACGTTGTTTTGGTTGTGTTTTGGCTCTGTGTGACTGTGCGGATGAATATGGTTCATGGCACTTGTAAACACATGGAAATCCAAAAATTATGTAATTCTGAGCATGTAAGTGCATATTTTATGCTGTTGTTTTGACTAATTGGAAACTGATATTTTTTTTTTTATCAGTGTAATAACGTTATAAAAGTCATCATGACGATTGCCAGTCTAATATGGTCAAACGTTGCAATATTTTATTATTTTTTTGGCCAAAGAGAGAGAGATTATCCTGCTGCTCGTAAAACATTTAGTACTAGGCTTAAGAGATATAACTAGTTTAGATGGATCTCAAGCTGACTAAATGAAGTCCTTATTGTAGCTATAACCCATTAAGAGGCACGGTACTTCCTTGAAAGTAAATTCCAGCACAGCGCTACAACAACCATAATGTAATGAGCCTTTACAATAGATAATGCTTTACAATGAACTCTGTTAGAGAGCTACATATAACACATATTTTATTACTGTTGAGTAATAAAAACGCCATCTCCGAGAAGCCAATCCAATGTTGATTCTAGTTTTATTACGAGCTATGCCACTCCCACACAATACACAAGTCAAAGTAGCTGGAGCAACATTTCTCTATTTACAGATATGACGAGACATGCATGCAATTTCCCGCAAAAAACATCACACCCGTTCTGAAATATAAATGCTTAGTGAATCAGGGTAAGAAAAAAAACAAGTAAAAGAATAGAAAGAATTGGAAAAAGAATCGAAGATGTATTGAATTATCAACATGTTCTCCAACCAGTGCGCCTATCATTTTAATGCATTGTTCCCTTTTATCTGCATCATATTTCAGGTTTCGCATAGCTCAACTGGTAGAGCATTGCAATATATAACAATATGCAATCATGTGATCATGCGATTGGGTGGGGTGGGTGTAGGCGTTAATAAAAAAAATGATTTTTGCTAAATGGAAATAGGACAAATGGTGTAAAAAGTCCACACATTGCATTTAAATGAACACACATTTTGATTGGTAACAACAGTCATTCGTCATTTCATGACGACAGACGTAACACGACACTGTCATTATTTTTACGGCAGCATGACTTTAAAACATAAATATAGGTCGTAATATGGTGGTTAAAAAACAACCTATAGGGTCTTTTTTTTTTTTTTTTGGGAGGACATTCTCTGAATTATTATTTAAAGGATTAGTTCACTTTCAAATGAAAATGTCCTGATAATTTACTCACCCCCATGTCATTCAAGATGTTCTTCAATGGCCTCCAAATGGTTGAAGGTCAAAATTACAGTTTCAGTGCAGCTTCAAAGCGTTCTACACGATCCCAGACGAGAAATAAGGGTCTTATATAGAAAAACCATCACTCATTTTCTAAAAAAATTGTTTTTTTAAATATATTTTAACCATAAATGCTTATATTGAACTAGCTTGCTTCTTCTACTTCTCTATTAGAATTCCTGCAGTGTAGACACTGCTAAGTGTATTACTGCCCTCCTCAGGTCAAAGTTTGAACTAATTGTTATATACTTGCACTAGCATATTGTATATGACAATTTAGTTCAAACTTTGACCTGAGGAGGGCAGTAATACACTTAGCAGTGTCTACACTGCCGGAATTGTAATAGAGAAGAAGAAGAAGAGAGTTAGTTCAAGATGAGCATTTATGGTTAAAATGTATACAATTTTAATTTTTTCTTTTTTTTAAATGAGTGATGGTTTCTTTAGATAAGACCCTTATTTCTCATCTGGGATCATGTAGAACGCTTTGAAGCTGCAATGAAACTGTAATTTTGACCTTCAACTGTTTGGAGGCCATTGAAGTCCACTATATGGAGAAAAATCCTGGAATGTTTTCATTAAAAACCTTAATTTCTTTGCGACTGAAGAAAGAAAGACATGAACATCTTGGATGACATGAGGGTGAGTAAATTATCAGGAAATTTTCATTTGAAAGTGAACTAATCCTTTAAATTGCGTTAATTCTGGCTCCTAGTTTAGAACCACTGTGCTAGGGTAATGTGGGTCTTGCTTGTGGGCATTGTGTTAACCAGGGTGTTGCCATGCAGTTGCTAAGATGTTCTGAATGGTTGCTATGGTGTTCTGAGTGGATGCATACTGGACCATTCGTTGTCAAACGACAAAGATAGCCCTCTTTCAGTGGGAGTCCCTCTTTTAGACTTCCACAGAAGATATATGTACAGTACATTTATTTAATATTTAGACTACTTCTATTATTGATTACTAGGGGTGTGACGAGACCTCGTGTCACGAGATCTCGCGAGATTAAAATGTGACGAGATTTCTCGTCGAGGCGAAAAGTAGTCTCGTGATATTGCTATGACAGAGTGTTAGGATGATTAGGAAAGAATATGCCACCGCTACATTTACATTACACCTCCACTGTCTTTTTGCTTCGTATTTATATAAAAAACATTTAATTCAGTTGGATAACGGTCGCCGCCGCTCCATATTTACAGAGTACACGCGATCGCGAAAGTAAAAGTAAACGCGAGGGCGATTTCAATACCCCGCATTTTGAAAGCGGCTCCCTGATGAATACAGATACCTCTCAATATGAAAGCTATTTAGGCTGGGCAGTGTAGTTGTAACTATCTCTTAGCTCTGTATCAAAGAAAAATTTGGTCTTATTTGCACTTTGAATATTGAGAGAGTGCGATTATGGTTGCACTTATTGTAAAGTGTTACCATAAAAACGAATAACAGTTTTCTCTTAATCTTATTAAGCACAAACAGTAAGGTTTCATTTGTTAACATTAGTTAATGCGCTGTGAACTATCATGAACTAACAATGAATGACTATTTTTATTAACTAACATAAACAAAGATTAATAAATACTGTAGCAAATATATTGCTCATTGTTTGTTGATGTTGGTTAATACATTCATGTTAATAAATGAGACCTTATTGTAAAGTGTTACCATTTTTATTTATACTGTTTTTATTTCTATGATCAGTTTGTGGAAAGGAGTTCAGTTAGGAGGTCAAAAGTTGTAGAAGCTCATAAATCATGTACAGCAAGGTCTGAAGAGACTGAAATCATACAGAAGAGAAGTAAGTCAGCTGAGTTAGTGGCAAAACCTTTTACAGAACTTGAGTATTGTTGTCTTTTACTGCATATGATAATTCATACTCAGAAAGTAGAACTGAAATGACATTCATTACAAGATGATTAGTTAAAACATTGCAAATACACCTGCAGAATATTTTTCTAGTCATGTATTTCGCCATTGAGGATTTCTTAAAAATAGTGTGTAAAAATCTTGTCTCGTCTCGTTCTCGTGAACTCAATCTCGAGTCTCGTCTCGTGAGCTACCTGTCTCGTCACACCCCTATTGATTACTATCAGGATCTGAAGAGAGTTTGAATAGTATAACAAAAAGTGTTTATGAAAAACATTGCTACCCTACCTTTAATCTAGTAGACTACACATTTTATAGAATAAGATTAATCAAAAGCAAAGAAATTAAGTTTAGAAGAGAATCACATGTTGTTGTTCAGATCACAAATAATATGATCAGACAATCTGTGTTTTCAAATTTTTTCAGTGTAGCATTAGCAAACACCTAATAAACTGTGTTTCTGAAAATAGAAAGAAAACAATGTTATGATTTCATGTGTAATGAATTATTGAATCCTTGAGCTAAGAGGTCATGTTTTTGTTTCATTTTTTTAAACAGTCATTCAATTAGACTCCAAAGCGTCTGGCAACACAGAACAATGTCATTTTGCAAATTACATTTTCCTAGAGGCCCCAACCCAGCTTTATGGCTGATGATGTCAAGGAACAAAAATGGATTTAACTTTTAAAGGAAACTTAAGATGCCTATATGTGCTCAGTGAGAACTGTCTTAATTTGTGCTGTATTCTCTCAGGAGCTTCAGATGTTAAATGAAGAAGACAAAGTCCATATTCGCTCATCAGTAAAATACAGAATTGCATTTTGTGTGCTTTACTGGCAAATAAAAAATGCAAATCCATTTTTAATCATATTTACCCTTTATATTCTAACGCTATCAGTTTTATCATGAACTGGATCAACATCAGCTGATAAACATTTCAAGTTTCAGAGGCAAAATAACTTAAGTAAAAGGTTAGAAAGAAAAAAAAAATATGCACACAAAAAGTAAATAGTCAATTTTGATTTTTATGTTGACTTCAAGCCCCTAGCTGATTTAAATCTGGAAAAAACTTCACATTTTAAGCTCTTCTAGTAAAGGTTGACTGTTTTTCCCAGCTATTTAAAATGATTGGCAGTTTTTTTTGTTGTTGTTTTTTATGAAAACTCATGAGAAGTCCACCCACACCTCAACCTGAGGCATTATTTCTGAGATTGCAAAAGTGTGCTTGTCAGTTTCTTGTGTGCATTTACTCTGTTCATTTACCAGCTTTCATTAAATTCATAGAATTTTCCGAAACTCTAAAGGGGATTTCTGATATGAATAAAATAATGTCATACTACTGATGGAACCCTTTCTGTGTAGCCCATTCTTTTAAAACTAACACCTTTTCTTTTCAGTTGTTTTTCTGCTGATCAGATATGATCCTTTGTGACCTGATGGAAACAGCTTTGTTGGCTCACAAAACCTCAAACTTGTTCTTCATCTTTTTTCACAGCGTTCCGACATTCCAAGGCCTTCCAGAAGAAATACTCAGCAAGCTAGCAGATGTGCTGGAGGAGGTAAGCCACTGAACATAAAACATTGTGTTTTTTTTTTTATCAGAAGAGCCAGTTAGCTGTAAGACTCCATTGTCTATTAAACATGTTTGATTGGGCTTTCATTAAATATCAAGGTTTTATTCAGAAAGGTTATTTCTTAAAAGGGTCTCACCGGGAAAGGTGTTACAATTTTTAGTATAATATTTTTGTCTGGCTTATTGTACTTTATCGTGCTTTCATTTTAAGGGTGACAGCAACTTTGGTGGATCTCAAGGATTATGGGATATTTGGCAGTTAAATGTGATTTTGTTTTAAAAGATGAAGTTTAAATCACATTAACGTATGACTTTGACAGAAGCACAAATCATCACTAAAGATCCTCAGAGCTCATGGTCGATCTGTATCCTACATTTTATACATTATCAATAAAAATAATTATCTCTATGGAGACACTGAATTTCCAAATATTGATATTAGAAACCAGTGTTATTTTAGTATCATACTCGGTATGAGGGTAATTCAGTGACGCGAGTTACGTAATCAGATAACTTTTAAGTAAAGTAACTTTTAAGTTACTTAAGTAAGTTACTTTTAAATTTATGAAAAAGATCAGTTACTTTTTCAAATAAGTAACGCAAGTTACTTTGTTTTCCCGTTTATTGACTGACAGCTCTCCTTTCTCCATGTTGAGAGAAATAGGGAGTAAATGCAGAGGTGTTGTGTGCGCTGTGTGAACATGATGGGTATTGTAATTCTAGACTAAATGTACATTTACTCATCTCACTTGCACAAAAACAGATTCACTATTCACTTTGAAAAACAGTGAAGTGCAAACTCAGAATATTACTCAGAATATACTTCATGTATTTAATCTCACTTTATTAACTTTATTAACAAATGTATTTGACTTTAGATAAACTTCACATTTATTTCAATATTTTTTTTTATTGCTGAAGCAAGAGTGTTGAATATTCTTGTCCTGTGCCATTTTCTTCTGCAATCCAGAATGGCAGCAGAGCTGAAAGGTTTGTTTGAGCTGCACCCTCTACTGTACAGGTGTGAATTTGCATTTCCTTCAGCATGAGGCTTAAGCCCAAAGTATAGTTCACTTTTTACATGTATGCGAGGGTCTGTGCATGCACTACCAGATTTTTGCACATCGCACATGCGCATTTAATTGTTTTTGCAGTAATTAGTTTATCCACTAGGTGGCAACCATGCCCTGAAGGCGTCGATTCACAAGGTAGTCAAAGAAAGATTGCATAAACAGAACAGACTGGAACGCATGAAAGCTGCAGAGACGATGGAGGCCTATATAGACAGGAGATTGTGTGAAGAGGTTAGAAAGTACCCTCATATGTACAACTCTAGCATGAAATAATACAAAGATGTTTACATGGGTTGTAACTCGTGGCGAGAGATTGCTCAAAACTGCGTATGCGCCGAACACCTATGTATGCGAGTCGAATGAAGTGTACTTTGCAAGGCTGTGCATTCGACTGTGCACGTACACTAGCGTACAGGTAAAAAAACTAAGTATACCCAGGGCTTTATTCATTTCACATTTACAAGAAATAGGGGGAAACCAATAATATTATTGTCAACCAATATAGTTGACAATAATAACCATGGTGGCATTATTTACTGTCCAATTTTGGATATCCACACCATTTCAAATAGGCGAACAAGTATGCCCATTGCCCTAAGCAATAAACCACATCATCATATATGTTGGCATTACGGTTTACCTTATGAAATATAAGACCCTACCTGCCTGCATTCAACTTTAAGGCTGTTGTTCTTTGATAAATTTGAGATTTGCTCAAATTTTTTTTTGCTTTTTTGTTTGTTGTTACCTAGATGAGCTCAATTTGTCATGTTGACAAAAGCGCACATTGGGCTTATTGAGTCAGAGAGCATTTGGAGACATTTACTCAAAGGATATTCCCATACGGAATGACATTTATTTTGTTAAACTAACAAAGAACACCAAATTGCTGTCGACAGGCTGTTGCCAAGGGTAGACTCTTTAAGTAATAAGCCCTGAAGTGTTAAGGAAAGGACAGCTTTGACTTTTTGGACTCTCTTCAGAAGCATTGCATATGAACTAAATCTCTCATTTGCATGTGGTTCTTCTCACAAACATGAGTAAAGATGCCGTCCAAATCCACTGGAGGGGTACAACTTGATTAATTATGCAAATCCATGTGGGAGAGTATAACTGACCTTGTTAAACTAATTTGATAGCCAAATATTGTGTTTAGAATTTCTTCTAGGAACAGACGTGCTTTTTATTTAGAAACCAAGTGCAAAAAAAAAAAAAAAATAACCTCTTTTATTTTATTGTTCATTTTCATAATGTTAGGAAATTAATGAAATTGACAGAGTAGCCTTGGGACGTCCTTGGTAATTAAGATTGCATCACTGAATTCAAAACCGATTTGTTTTTTAATGTTATCTGCCTAGAGGCCATTCATAACTTCATAGGCTTGTGTTTGCAATGCGTCTGTTGGTGTCCTAACATAATACATCATATCACAACCATTATGTAGCTTTTCTCAGTGTTTCCCAGTATATTAAAATGAGTTATTACAGTGTTTTCAGGGAAGCCTCTTTTTTTTTTTCGCCACTGTCTTTTGTAATTAATTCAGAATGAAACATTGGTAACCCTTTATTTAAGTCCTTCCACGTTACATGTAGTTACTATAGTAATTACTATAAATTGTGCATAATTACACAATTAAAATAATAATAAAAAAAGATGTAAGATTTAAGTGTGAAAATCTCCCTTTGACTAACATTGAATTATTGTGTGTATATAAAAACTTTGAATAATTAAAATATTTTAATGATTCTGAAAGATGTCTCTTATTCTCATAAAGGCTAAAAGAAGCTTTAAAGTAACTTTACTATTTTAATATAAATGTAATTTATTCCTGTGATGCAAAGCGGAATTTCCAGCATCATTACTTCCATTTTGATTGTCACATGAATCATTCTAATATTTAATATTTATTGTATTATTAATTATTTTTGGAGCTCAATTATTATTAATAATAATAATGATTCTTCTTATTATCAATGTTGAAAATAGTTTTTGCTGCTTAATATTTTTGTGAAAACCATTATACATTTTTTTCAGGATTCTTTGATGAATAGAAAGTTTGATGAACAGCATTTATTTGAAATGGACATCTTTTGTAATAAATATGTAATAACTGTGTAATAACTGTCACTTTTGATCAATTTAATGTGTCCTTACTGAATAAAAGTATTAATTTCTTTATTTTTTTCTTTTCTTTTTTTAAGCTTACTTACCCCAAACTTTTGAATGGTAGACTGTTAAACTGTTAAAATGGTAAACTGTTTACAACTTTGATAATAATAATAATAATAAGCGTTTCTTAAGCTCCAAATCAGCATATTAAAATGATTTCTGAAGAATCATATATATATATATATATTTGGAACAAAGAATGAGTAGATCAATTCTTTCATGAAACTTACTGTCAAAGGCAGAGCTGATGGACATGATCATGGCCTAAAACTGTGGGTAGAGTGACTAATAAGCTGTCTTCCTGCTGGGTTCCTACTGTTCACCTGCTGCGTTCTACTGCCCTGACTAAACATGATGACAACAGAGCTGTGTTCTCTGCTTTGATCCCTCACTCTGTTCTCTCTACATTCTCTTAGTCCCTAATTCCTCTGTCTTTCTCATCCTACTATCTATCTCTCTCTCTCTCTCTCTCTCTCTCTCTCACTTTGCTTATGCTCTGTCTCTGCGGGTTCACTGCTCTCTTCACTGGTCACTCGCTGTAGGCGAGGATAGAGGAGAGGATATCTCTGACCACATGCTTGAATCTGCTTGACACAACAGCTTCCTAACCCTTCCCCAGCCATGCTTCATGATGTAACATACCCTATGGATGATTACTATCATCTTATGCTAAGTTTAGTAGTAAATGTAACCACTGATTTCTTTTTTGTCCATTCATATCATTAGTTAAATAATTATTAAAACACAATGCAATAATGTTTAATCATGTCCCAACCCATATGTACATTCTGCATTAAGGAATTTTCCTGATGCTGGAGCATTTCATATATAAGCTTGTTTCCACCCCGGAATAAAACATTTAAAAAATAATTATTCTGACTTTTGTCTCTCAATTGTGAGTGATAAACTTGGAATGGTGAGGAAAGAAGTGTGAATTGTGAGATATGACTGACAGTCATCCTGCCTCACCAATCCACTCCGACAGCACAAAATGAGTGAGGAGTTGTTCACAAAGGATGCATTGTTGCATTCAAAAAAAAAAAAAAACCTGGACATTTTTGTGCCAAAAACCTGACCATTTTCCAACTTCTCTCTGGCAATTTGGTTTAAATGGGCCCTTTTTTTGCTACTGACCTCACAAAGCTATGGCAGTTTAGAGCGAGTCATTTTCATAGCTCATTTTCAATAACTGCTCATTTTAGACCAGATAAGAACATTCAGTAGTATTCAACTAAATTCAGCTGACCCAATAGTACATTAGATTAATGGCTGACTAAATGTGCACTACAGTATTTTTAAAGTCTCTTTTAGAATCTCCTATTTTTTTATTTGAGATTCTAAAAAAATTGTAATGCCTAATTGAACTGCTAAATATTATGATCTCCTTGTGAGGGACACCCATCCTAAATATAAGCAGCTGTTTAAATGCATAAAGACCCTGTTATACTATCACAACTAAAAACTTGTAAAATATTATCTGAAAATGCTGACATTAATAATTTGACAAATGTAAATAAATCCATTCTGTAAATTGTACATTATTATTATTATTATTATTTTTTCTCTCTCTCAACTTTTCTTCTGACTCCCTTGCAGCCCCCGAAAACCACAGACCTAATGTACATAGACTTAGAGTAACAACAAAACGTTCTATAATAACAAATATAGGGCTGCCCCCTAATAGTCATTAGTTGAAGAGAAGAGGCTTAGTCGACCAAAATGGGCATTAGTGGCGAAGTGGCAAAATCACGCAGTCCATGAGGAACAGATTGTTAATGGCATGAAATCCAAACATTCGCCTATCGTTCATCGAACTCAAATATGGCTTATCACTAGAAACATGTAAGTAGTAGCAACTTTACAAGTCTGTTCGCTCTAACGTTAACCTAGATAATTGTGTGCTATTATTTGACGCATATCCAAGTGTTTGTGTGGAGAGCGCGCTTACTGCATGACATGGAGGTGCTGGTGTGATCACTTGAATTTAACTTAAAATACTAATTTCTGGTCATAGATAAGAATAATCCAACATTCAATTATTTTATTTCTGTAAACTCACATTAACCACAAAACAATATATAAATAACATATAAACCACAAATAATAATGAAAACAAACAGGATGTGCTTTCTACAGTCTCGGTCTCAAGTGAATTTGAACGCGTCAAAAAAAAACTAACCGAAACTCAGCATATACTTGCCTCACAGACACAAGAAATATATCTATGGAAACCTTGAAATGTCTACTTTTAAATTAATCTAAAACAAATATTCTTAGATTATGTAATCCATATGATCGTGCATATTGGCGCATCCACTACTGCGGAGATGACGAGTCAGCATCGTCGACTACATCTCTGCAGCCGAAAACACACAAAACACTAGTTTATCAATAAATTATTAAAATGTTCAGACTGTCTCCTTCTGTTTTTTCACGTCACATTGATCATCATTACGTTTGCTGAAAGCTTTATGCTGATTAGGCTATGTATTATATATAGGCGATTAAAGACTCATTATTATGATATATATGGCTTATTAATATTAAAGCGCAATTAGCCGACTAATTGCGTAAATGAATGACTACTAGTCGATTAGAAATACCTTTAGTCGAGAGCAGCCATAAACAAATATCTAGTTCAGTCATGAAACTCTTGAGGGCATGAGGCTGATAGCCCTGTACATGCAATCTGCAAGCATTACTGCATGGCACAAGCTGATTGGCCTCTGCTGATCCTGCATCCAATGAGATTGCTTGCTCAACATTTAAATAGTTTGGTTCAGTATTTGCTGTAAGCTAGTCCTGCAGTGCCCTATCAGAGTTCCTCTGAAATCCTCCACCTCCCCCAGCTCCACCTGCCTAGATCTGCTACGGGACTTATGTGTGTCTATTTATGCAGCAGCAGCATATCTTACATGCTCACAACAGCGTTCCTGTGTATCTATCAGCAGTAGCAAGTCCGTACTTGCTCTGCAGCAGCAGCTTAGCAGATCTAGTCCGCCAACACCAAATACTTTAACATTGCCATATTCAATAACATGCTAAAACTATAGAGTTGTCATGATTGAACTATGTTTAGATGCAGATGTCTCAACTTATGTATGCAAAGAAGTGTGTAGTTAGTACAGTAATATAGCCACAATATTAGTTATTGTCTCCACGCCAAGACCTTCTGAACCAAGCAAGTGAATATGTGGGATGTGCTGCACTGCCAGATTTCTTGGCACGTTGAATATCTTTTCATACTCTGCAAGCCTGATGGTGAAACAAATTTGTGGCATCATATTTTGCAGTTCAGTGTGGAGATGGTCATCACAGAGAATCCGCATGATGTTCCAGTTTAAAGATCTATGGCTGTTTAATTGATGACTCTCCTGAAACCAATTTGAGGAAGGAAATTACAGCAAATAGCTTTTCATTTAAAAAAAAAATGAAACCAAATGGATGTTTGAGGATAATGTCCTCCAAGCGAACACAAGGACAAAGACATGAGGTGAAATGAAAATAAGAGATCCACTTTTCAGTCATTTTTTTTTACTTTTTTCTCAAAATGGTTATCGAAAAGGCTGTCGTTCCACACGATAATCATTAAGATAACGATCAAGGCCCTAAAACATCAAAATATTGTTTAGAAAATATGTCTTTGTGAGGATGAACATATTTCAGAAAAATTGTTTTTCAAAGACATTTTAGTATCACTAACAATGTCTGTCTCAACTTGATCACCTTCAGAGAGGCTATGTATTCTAACTCAGGAAAGTTTTTAAAGACTTTAATGTTAACTTTAGTAAAGTGCTTAGTGCAATTAGTCATTGATTTTTTCTATAGCATCTAATAGCTTTTAACCAAACCACAATGTCTTTATCTGTAGTGGCTCAGAAATACCTGCATAGACTAAAAATGCCAGAAAAGAGGCATTCAGAACCCCAATTAATGACCTTCTCAACAAATAAAGCACAGTGTTTCACAGATGATGGGGAAGTTGAAAAACTAGACACAAAACATTCACAGTGAAGTTTCCGGTGTAAAAGTATTTCCAAGAGAAGTGGAATATTGAATAGAGGGCAGGGTTTTATTTTAGCAAACGTCCTCCCCATCCCTCGCTCATAGCAGACTGATGGTTGGAGGGGAGTGGTTAAGGATATTCGACCCAAGCAGTCAAACTGATGTCATCAGAAAAGGAATGCCATTCCAGAGCAGAAGCAAATTTTCTGATTTGATTATTGCGTCATCGCGATGATGTCATTTTTATTTTGTGCACCTTCATGCTCGTGCCGACCAAGCTTGAGCAGGAGGGGATAAGAGAAACAACCAATATTTTGAATTTGGACTGCAGTACCCATTTCAACCACTAGCTGTCAATATTACATACTGCACCTTTAAGACTCCCTACACTCTTAAACAACATATATTTGAATATATTTACAATAAACGTCAAATATATGGTATATACTTATAAATAAGGACTTATAAGAAATTGTTTATATAGTATTGTTTCTGATTTGGTTATGCAGTTTCATGGGTTTCTTCATCGAAAACATTAATTGCATCGCCTTATGCTTTTAGTCTGATTTTCACATCCTTTTTTCATTTCAAATCTTTGGTTCATGGTTTAGAACTCTTTATTTTTTTAAATGCTTATTAAGAAGATGAAAAGGAAAAAGCACTTCTGAAACCAAGGCTGTTCAAAAAGTTGGCTGTCCCTATTACACTCTATTGCCTTTTGTCTACGGCAACTAGCTATGCCTGGGCTTTATCCCAGACATACTTGTGAAGTGCTGGAATTGGCAGACATTCCCACACTGCACTGTTCTACTTGGAGCAACATGGGTCAGAAAGTCAGATTTTTCCATCAGATGTGTAAGGTCTTATGGTAAGAATAAAAGAATGTAGGGCAAAGAGTGGAAAAAGGGGGGATTTCTGGAAAATAATCAAAGTTAAAGTAGTAAATCAGTAGGGATTATGAGACAATAAATAGTATTATTACAACATTATTGTCAACTGCAGTACATTTGTGTTTAAGTGGTATCTAGTTATTGACAAAATGGTTATTTCACGTTTTTAATCCAAGTTTGTTTTAACATGTCTGAATGTTTGGCAGTCCAAATGGATAATGTCAAGAACACGATGTTAAAAATCGCAGCTGATTTTACTTCCAATGTACGTTTCATGTCATGTTGAGTGCATTGAACATGTGGGATAATGTATTCCACACAGTCAGCTCTGCTATATACTACATATTTTGGCAAATTTGAGGTCATCCTGAGATTTTATGCATTTATATACAGTGCACAGTTTATACTGGAGCAAAAGTAAGAGTAGTGTGATAGTATGCTGTTCTGGCACTGGCATATTTTAGGAAAACTCCACAGACAGGAATTTTATAGTCAGAATTCATCCACCCAAAAAAAAAAAAAAAATAGGACAATTTATGGACATGGACATTTTAAATTAAAATTCTCCAAATACATGTTACAAAGATAATTATATTCACATTTTACAAAAATAAATAAATTCTTCTTTATGTAAGAATTTCACATTTCTGCTTTTAAACCATCTGGAATTTCTTGCCATTTTAACATCTATTGTATGCACATTACTATATATGTGTTTTTCATTTGTGCTTCAAAAAAAATGCTGGATGAGTCAGAATTATTGTCAAACCACAAATGTCATAGAGAGATGTAGAGGTGGTATTTAACAGCTACATCCTAACTGTACAAAAGAATCAAATTCAATCCTGAACCTCAACAATATTACTTCCTCAAGGTGAGCTCAGCGATAATCACATAACTCTACATTGCTGAAGGAGCAGACAGTTCAGTCTTTGGCTATAAACTGAGGAACAAATGTTAGCTTCTTCAGATCTCAAATCAGATCTTTCAGGTTTTCTCATGGTTTCAGGACTTCAGCGACTGGGCTTGATCTCTGAAATGATAAATGTGTTTGGTCTTGATTTCCAGGGGCTGGATTCACGGAACATTCTTAAGAATAAAATTCTTCTAGACTTCTAGACTTTCTTATTAACTTAAAGACAATACTTTGTATTCCCAAAAACCTTTCTTAAAAATGTTCTTATCTTTTTTCTTAAGATTGTTCTAAAAAAAAAAAAAGTATTCATATTCTTGAAAGAATGTTCTTAAAAATCATTGTAAATACGTTAGGATACCTCCAACCTGTCTTAAATCCCCAAAGTTAAGATGTTTAATGAAATGATTGGTCGGCACGCCCGGCGCATGGTCTAAAAGGGTTGTCCCTATTCTCTTAATGAGTCATGGGTGTTTTTTGGGGTGTAACGTGCGATAAACCAATCAGAGTCTTATCTCCCATTACCTTTAAAAGCCAGTTGTGCTGGCAACATGGCGAATTAGCTATTTACATTGCGGGATTTGCAAGCAGAAAAACTGCTTCTTTTGCGAGGAGACGGATCTGCTTGTGTGCGAGGTTTAAGTGTGCGAGCAGACCGTCTACAGGACAAGCCGGATTCCACCAAAGTGTTTTTATCTTTATGCACACAATAATAATCTTTTACATTGTGATTCTTTTAATATTTGGCATGTTTGTGTGCTGCTACGCGTTCCTTTGTGTGTGTAATAAGCAAAGCGCTTATAGGTGCATACTAACGCGCTCTTTAAATAACAAAACAAATATTGCGCCATTGACTTCAGACCAAGTTTCAGTTGGTCAATGGTGCAGTCTATTTCAGTTGCCTCAAAATAGCAATGCGCCAACAATGCGCCTGAACACACCTTGTTTTCAGACGAGCACCCCTTGGGCACACAAATAGGCGCAAATGCATTTTTTATTTAAACAACGTGGGCAGTGGACGTGAAAATGATAACTGCGTTGGGGCGAGAAACTAGCAAAAAACACGCATTGTGCCGCATTGCGCCGGGTGTATGATAGGGCTCACTATGTCATTAATTGTAATAATCAGAGATTTTTGTATACACAAGATTATTTTCACACTGTTGCTCCAAGATAAAAGTACTTGACGTGATAGAGAAAACTGGCTGTAAAAGAAGATAGTCTACTTGTGTTATGTTAGAATTGCTTAAAACACATTTTGGAACAAAAATATTTTGCTGCAGAAAATGCAAGTGGTGCTTGAAAAGTTGCCATGGATGTTCTGGGTGGTTTCCAGGGCATTGCTTATGCGGTTGCCATGGTGTTCTGAGAGGTTTCATCACATTGCTATGCAGCTCCTAAGGTGTTCTAGGTGATTCTAGGTGGTTATTTATTGGCTAAAGTCAATAGATTACATCCTCAAACATCTGTGATATGGTGCTCTCTATAATCTGAAGTCCAAGTGCTTAGAAAAGTATCAACACACCTCTCCTCATCAAGCTACACAGTTTGAAGTATCTTTCATAATTGTTGAAGAAACAGAGCTAGACAAGGTAAATACTTTTAGAGATCCCTAAGGATCAATTGTCTAAACATTGAGATTTCAGCCAAAGTTCTCAGAGTTCTGCAGACTTACTTTTGCAGTGGGGGCTACTGTGGGTTGCCGGTAGCATGGATTACTGCTAAGAGGACTTCTGTTCTTGTTTTGGTGTTGTAACCCTGAAGTGGGCTGTTGCGTGATTGAGGCACTTTTTTCGAGATGGCTTGAGGATGATTGTGATGGAGCAACACTGTGAAAATTGGACCAGAAGGAAATAAATGACACTTCAGTAATTCTCTCTCTTTGCCTCTCCCTTTTTATCTCATTTCTCAGACTCACTACAGTGATGGAGAGTACATTATTAGACAAGGTGCCAGAGGGGACACGTTCTTTATCATTAGCAAAGGAAAGGTAAGATCTTTTCTGCCACAGAGACAGAACACCACAGAGGTTGCATGCACGAATTCACCCCAAAATGAAAATCCTGTCATCATTTACTCACCCTCATGTCGCTCCAAACCGTTATGCAGCTTTTTTACTTAGAAGTCAAGAGGAAGGAAGGATTTGAAGGATTTTCAAAAGTTTTGGAGGGTCTTCATGCAGCTCTTTTCCATACAATATCTGTCAAGCTCCTAAAAGGACAGAACGCAGTATAAAAAGTATCAAAAAAGTAGTCCATATGAGTTATAATTAGTGCTGTCAACGTTAACATGTTAACACATGCGATACATTTTTTCCAGTTTAATGCGTTAAATATTTTTACACAGTATCCTCACAAGAGCAGCCTTGAATGAGTTAAATAAAGCCATAAATGAAAGTAAAGAGTTGAGAGAAAGTGGGACGTGTGTGAGATCCGCGTCATGTGTAGCAGCGGGAGATCTTAAAGTGACAGCAGCTGATGCTGTCTGTCATTGAAGATAATCAAAGAACAAAGGTAACAGAGGAAATTACTCACTGCTTTTGACTAAAGAAGTTTTGTAGCTTTATTAGGGAGGAATTAATCTAAGTTAGGTTATGTCTGTTTGATAACTTCAAACTTAATTTCTGTATTATATTTCCTATCTGTTAGAAAGGTAGGAAGGGCACAGGTCAATATGATATTTATTATGTGTTTATGTGAGGATTATTTTAAGTTCACTTAAATTAAATGTTAGATTTTTGAAGCCTAATAAATGTAAAAAAAGAAAAGAAAAAAAAAAGATAGCTTTCAATTACACTGTAATGTTGAATGGCTATAATTCATGTTTGAATTGAGTGGGGGAAAAAAAATATTTTTTATCAACAACATCAGTAGCATATTAGTATCAGTGATACTGGCCTTCATTCATAAAAAGATGCCATTAAACAAGTATTGAAAATATACTGTCTTTATGTTGTTTCTACATTTATTTGGAGATTAAAGCAGAACTAAGTAACTTTTTTTACCTTCATAAATAGTTTTCTAAGTCCTTACAATGGTTAATTGACTTGTAGTGGTGTGTTTGAGGAGTGCACTAACCCCCTCTGGCACGTCTACGCCAGAAAACAGCACTTGCAAGTTGAGCTGCGCCGACACGCGAGAGTGACAAAATGCTTTACGGTAATTCAAAAACAATGTATATATTATGACTTTATAAGACAATTTCGAAAATATCCACCTCCATCGAGATTTCTTGTACTGTATTTGCAAAACTACTGCGCTGGTGAGCGTTGTAGTCGTTGTAGTCCAGAGCTGCGCTTGGAGTATTTAGAACACAGTGTGATTCACTGAAGGAACCTGTAGGGGGAGCTTTGCAAATCTTACTGAGTTCCGCTTTAACTGTGAAATTATTACATTATAAAATATATTAAAAACGTAAGTGTTTTTAATTGTGATTAATCACTGAAAAATGTTGTGATTAATGTAGTTGCTGATTGACAAAACTTATAGTGCTATTCTAAATCTTCAGAAATTAACTTTGTGTGAAGAACGGAGAGAAATTTAAGTCATTATTTACTGACAATCGTCCCCTCCAATTAAGAAATTATTTATAACATGGACAACAAACATTGTAACTGCACAAAATAAGTCTTTATTAATCGATTATCTGCCTAATGATTTGTGTGAAAATGAATAAAAGTTGTTGGTTTTACTACCACTAGTGCTCATTTTAGGTTAGTTTTTGGAGATTTCCAAAAATATAGGTAGAGACACATTTTTCCCATCAGCCTTTTGGATTTGAGAGCTACAGTGAAAGCAAAGATGTTCAGTGAATAATTACATAAATTCCAGTCTGTTCCTTACACAAAGCTATTGACTAACTTCAGACGACTTGGAATACAAGTCATATAGACTATTTTATGATAGTGTCATGGAGTTTTATTGTCAGATGTTTAGCTTGACAGATGTGGTCACTATGAAATATTGTATGGAAAGAGCTTTTTGTTGTTTCAAAATTTTCATTTTTGCATGGACTTTCCCTTAAAGGAAAGGCTAGTTCACCCAAAAAATGAAAATTCTGTCATCATTTACTCACCCAAACCTGTTTACATTTCTTTCTTCTGCTGAACACCAAAAATATATATTTTGGAGAATATGGGTAACCAAACAGTTGATGGGCCCAATTGATTTCCATAAAATGGACAAAAAAATACTATGAAAGTCAATGGGGTCCATCAACTGTTTAGTTACAGACATTCTTCAAAATATCTTCTATTGTTTTCAGCAGAAGAAATTCATACAGGTTCGGAACAACTTGAGAATTTTTGTCATTTTTGGTGAACTATAAATCTGAATACATTTCAAAGAAGCCTTCATCCAAATACACTCTCTCTATTGTTGCTCTATTATTGAGTATCAATAGTGTGATAAATGCTGACTTATAACACATGTGAAAGTTAAATAATTGATATTTTAGGAACAAATCAGAGGATGCTTCAGTCTTTTAATGATCAATCATTTGTAATTGCAGGTGAACGTGACTCGAGAAGATCAACCCAATGGGACCCCTGTCTATCTGCGAGCATTAGGGAAAGGAGACTGGTTTGGAGAAAAAGCCCTTCAAGGGTAAGAACTTCCTTGAACACTACTTATACAGCGCTGAAATCACAGCTGGCCGCTGTCCATGTTTACGAAAGCAAGCGCTAACATCAATTATGTGCTCGATGGATCGTTTGCTACAGGGACATGCCTAATGGGCCGTTAACTGAGAAAAATCAAATGCACATCCAAACAAAGCATCTGTTTCAAGTTGTTCAACTTGCTTCAGGAATACTTTTTGAATGGAAGTAGAAAGCATTTAAAGTCAACTTAAAATTCAAATTGACCTTATTTGCTTCCTTAATGCACATTCCTGATTCCTGGTTTTTCCAAATTAAAAATATATATATATAATATTTCATCAAAATGCAATAACTTGCTCTGCCTCTGAAACAACTTTCTTTTAGTGAGAGGGATTTTTCCACCAATTTTTTTTCCCTCTTATTTGAGACTTTATTTGCAAGGTGGACTGGGAGCATACAGCGCTTAGGGAGTAGAGCTGATTTGAGGAGAAGATGAGACTGGTTGTGTCAGAACAGTCAGATGCACATCAAATCCTCCCCATCTCATATTTCTCACAGGGTCGGTCGGTTATGAACATCATCCTCTGCCTTATTTCCATATTCCTGCACTATTCCCACAGCTGCTGATTCAATAGAGGCCAACTGCAGGCAGCTTCACTCAGCTTCCATTACGGCTATCGAGTTGTGTTTCAAGTTTAAGTTATTCCTGCTAAGCAAGGAGATGCTTTTTAGGTGTAATTTACACATTTATTTTTACATGATGGTTTTAGTTTTTAAACTTTTCAAACAGCTGTTGCAAGGAATGCAGACAGAACATATGCAGCGAGGACCCCTAGTGGAGATCAGAGGAAGTGTGGTGGTTGTGACAAACAACAATCCATATTATTGTTATTGTTGGGCAATTGCCCTAGTTATTAGTGTTAAACATAGTAAAGGGTTTCTATTTTCTAGGTTTGTATTTTTTTATTTTTCTATTTGACATACTTGCATCAGTGCACTTGACTGGTTTTGCACAGTTGTGTTGCGATGTTGACCCTGAAAAAGGGGCAAGCTGCTAATGGACCGGAATAAAGAGCCTGCAGATTGCACACGAAATATAAGGTCCGTGCTGGGAAAATTTATATTTGATAGAATTAACTTTAATGAGAAAGTAGTAGAATATATTGTGGCCACATGACTCATGGGACAAGAACTTATGATGATTTTTTTTTCTTTTTTCTTTTATTTTGAACCCCAAAACTGTGAATGAGTGAATGAAACCTTAGCTACCTATCTGAGAAAATCATTTAAACTTTGTTGTTGTGTAGTTTAATTTTTAGTTTGAGTGTTTGGTTTCTAAATGTCTCTTGACTTTCAATGGTTTCATTCTCTTTGCTGCCAGTAATTTACATCAATCAATCAATCAATCAATCAATCAATCAATCAATCAATCAATCAATCAATCAATCAATCAATCAATCAGTAATAATGTTCAATATCTCAAACACCAAGCAAGCACTTTGTTTTTGCTGCACAAATGGTGATTATTGTGGTAATTGTTTCATTTCATAGGATGATGTTTGTTACAAATGATATCAGCTATTTATACACAGATGTTTATATTTATACATTGTGTGATCTATTGATCAATTGTTACTTTTCTTCTATTCACAAAGCCACCTAGTTAGATGGCTCTTGCTTTGATCTGTGCCCAAGGACGACCAAGTTGATGAGGACTTGTAATATGATGTGTAGTGTATTAGTTTTTGCCTGAAGAGGTTTTACTCCTACAAATGTGTGTTCTTGATCTTCATGTCTTTGATGTCACCTCTCACTCTCAGCTTTAATTAGTACAGAGTTTTGCATTTTTGTTTTGGTTGTTGTTTATTTAGTTTCTTTTCTTAAGTGGTAGTATGTTTAGCAAATCAATCAGCACTCTATTGAAGTGGATCAAGTCAGTCTTTCATCTTAAACAATATTTTTTTTACACGTAATGAGTCGTGTTTGTGTGATATGGGAGCTGCCGGGGATTTGACTAAGTAACAGCCATAACAATAGCTGTGGTCTTGTGGATTAAAGGCTGCCCACTGCTTTGATGTGCAACAGCTTGTATGCTAAGTAAACTTTCATGTCCCGCTTAAGCGAAACACCTTGTTGAGGCAAAATGATTAATTTGCTGCCAGTTAAGGAGATGTTGATCAGAGCTTAGGATAATTGTCTTCATCTGAAATTTACACACCGGAAGGAAAGTATACAGAACACATTCAGATCAAGGAGCACTGTATGGGTGAATCTAATGAAAACACAATTATCAATTAAAATTAGGCCTATTTTAAGACCATTAAGCTTTTTTTGTAATGTGACATTGTTTTCATGACAATTAAACACATTTCCCCATTTCATCATAGCATTACTTTTGAATTTTCCCCTATTATTCTCAAATGTGAGATTTTCTGTAACGCTTTACATAAAGGTTTGATTTGTTAAAGGGATAGTTCACCCAAAAATGAAAATTCTATAAATTTCTTTGTTCTGCTGTACACCAAGGAAGATATTTAGGAGAATGTTTGTATCCAAGCAGATCTCGTCCCCCATTGACTGCCATAGTTTTCCCCCCATCAATGGGGGGCGAGATCTGCTTGGATACAAACATTCTTCAAAATATCTTTTTTTTTTGTGTGTGTGTGTGTGTGTGTGTGTGTGTGTGTGTGTGTGTGTGTATAGCAGAACAAAGAAATGTATACAGGTTTGGAACATCTTGAGGGGGAGTAAATTATGACAGAATTTTTGGGTGAACTATCCCTTTAACATTAGCTAACTACATTAGTTAACATGAACTTAAAATGAACAATACTTCTACAGCATTTATTAATATCATTTAATGTTAATCTCAACATTTACTAATACATTATTAAGATCAAACGTTAACATTAATCTGTTATCTGTTAACATATCTATTAACATTAGATAACTAAAACTTTAGTTTACGGTCCAATTTTCACTATTAACTAGTTGCTTACTAGCGTGCATATTACATTGTCTATTAGTAAGCACATATTAATGCCTAATTCTGCATGACCATATTCTACATGCCTAAACTTAACAACTGTCTTACTAACTATTAATAAGCAGTAATTAGGAGTTTATTGAGGCAAAAGTCATAGTTAATAGTTAGTTAATAGTGAGAATTGGACCTTAATCTAAAGTGTGACCAAAAAAAGATTAATAAATGCTGTTTCCTCACTGTTAGTTAATGCATTAACTAATGTTAACAAATGAGACCTTATTGTACTGTTATCGATTATCATTACTGTAAATTTCTTGAAAATGGTCTAAAATTGTATAAAATATATTGAAAATTGGACAACAAATGCAACCATGATGTATAAATACTTGACATTTTAAATAATTTATTATCTTGTGCGTTGTTAATGAAAATTGGGGATGGCGGGTTTATCTGAATTGCCATAAAAATCTTGTCACAATCCAAAAAATCTGTTTGTGATTGGATTAGTTATCTTGTTCAATGTCTTGTGTCTTTAGCTACTTGTATAGGTGAATAATTTTCATTTACTCAATACAAAGTGACTTTATTGAAAGTTCATTTGGTACAGCAAGAATGCATGTGAAAAGACATGAAAATATAAATCTCACAGAAATTTAAAAGCATTGCTATATACTTGTCATTGTTTTGCTAAACCTCAGCTATACTGTACATTTTTACATTATGCTTTAATTCACCCCCACCAAAAAAAAAAAAAAAAATTGTATTATCATTTACTCACCCTTATATTGTTCCAAACCTGTATGGGTTTCTTTTTGCTTTGTAAAAAGAAGAATATTCACACCACTCTTTTCCATATTTGAAAGGACAACCATAAATGTGTTTTGGGGTGAGCTTACCCTATTATTACAATGTTACATTGAAGACCTCTCATGCTTCACAACCGGCACGTTAAACTTGGTTTCAGTTTCTTGGAGAACCTCCTTGTGATACCTTGTCTTTGTCCTGTTATTCTCCCAGTTTGATTGACGGCTCTGACCTTTCCCTCATAAACCTCACTCCACACTTGCTGTGATGTGTGCTCACTACATCCAGACTTTGACTGGCAGGTGAAACATGTTTGCACTGGCTGGTCTTAACCTCCCTCTGTCTTTCTTTGACTCGATCCTCACCTAATGCTGTCACGGCATTCAAAGACATCCCTCTGCCTCTGAAGTGTGTCATGGTAATTGAAGGATGTTTCCCTGTGCTGGACTTTCTCAGTGGCAGCTTTAATCCTCATGTGCGATTGATATGATAAGTGTAGCTTTGATGTGAATAGCATAGGACTGGTGTAATAATCACTTTAGGTGATATAATTGAACCTCATTCGCAAGCTGCGGCACCTCCGATATGTTCTGTCTCATTGGGAGTTATCTTTTTCCCATTTGTACTGGGAAATATCATATCTAATGAGAACGAGTTTTAGGCATTTGAATTTTATGCAGATGGGTCTCTAGACAGCAGACACTAATGACACCCTAAACATAGACTTGTCCACTGGAAAGTGAATATTCACAACAGCATGGTGCTAATTGGAGACCCATATGTCAAAGTTGAGGATGAGGGTGGCATGTCACAGGGATTGATTTTGTTGTCCAAGTTTTTGTTATATAAAGGTCACATTAAAACTGGAAACATTTTACCTTTATAATTTATTTATGCTGCTTTTCAAATGCTTAAAAGCCTTGTCCCATACCAAGAGTTTTAGTCTTAAAATATGAAAGTCCATCATACAAATGTTAATTATATTTTAAAATGTGTGTACTTTTGTAACACACCATGACTGTGTGGATGTGGCAGGCAATTTACAGGCTATTTATGGTAATTGTGCGTAAGTGGTCTACTGTCTGCAGCTGGTTTTGTTGATGTCCTTGAAATGTTGCTGAACAAATCAGTTATTTAAAGAACAATCAATGTATTTGTATAGATGCAACAAGATTTTTGCAGTTTGTTTTAGTGGTGCTTGCCTGTTTAAAACTCACTGCCACAATGTAAGGGGTTGTGGGTGGTTGTCAGGGAATTGTTATGCAGTCACAGGTGCTCTGAGTGGTTTTTCATGTGTTGCAGTTGCTATGGAGTTTAACAAGCCACACGATTTGAGGTATGATTTATGTCCTTAGCACAAACAGGGTGAGCTGCACCATAAAATTTAATACCTATAGTTAGGGGTTAGCTCAAATTTGTTAAAAAAAAACAATAATAATATCTTGCTTTAGTAAACAGAATGAATGTCTTGTTTAGAGTTGTCAAAAGTACCGACTTTGCAGTGAAATTTTAAAAATGTGTTCACGGCTCATCAGATATGTCTGTGATTGGCTTCAATGATCAACGGTTCAAAAACGTGTTTGTCATTAATATGTTTATAAGCAACTGAAAAAGCACAAATGTTAGGGCATGTCAAAACTACTCTAGGATCCCAAATCAGCCTCAGGCCACACGAAGCCAGAGCTTACCCTATCCAATCTTTTTTTTCCCTCGTATCAAGAAATATCTGCATACACACGAAACCACTGAAATGACTCAAAACGATGTAGTATGCATGGCAGAGCAGTATGTGGCGCTGTAATTCTGCAATAGAGACACACTAAAAACAAAGAATAAGACTTGGAGCATGCGCATAAACCTTGCACGCTGTATACAAACTTTAGTAAAGCTTCGAAATAGAGCTTTATTTTAATAAAGCTTCGAAATAGAGCTTTATTTTAATAAAGCTTTAGGCTCAGTAGCTTCTGAAGCACGAACACAAGCATGTAGTACGCTATTATTGTTGTTGTTACTGTTTTGTGCTGTTAGCAGTGACTGACTATGGTCGACACGTGGGGTGATGACATCATCGTTTCACAAAATATACGGATTGGCTGTACACACGAAAACGCAAAGGGCGTCTGGACGAAACGCCTATACGATACAAAATTTTTGCATATACAGCTAAACTCGTCTCGATGTGGACGGGGCCTCAGACCCCAGAAAGTTAAACGTGATGGAGCGTTAAGCTTTTAGCGCCACTCACCGGAAATTTAAATTCAGAACTGCAGTGATACGTTCAAACTCCAATGTAATAAAACGTTGCCATATTCACATTCATCTGTTCCGGAAAAAACGAAACACGCTTTTAGCGCCACTCACTGGACATTTCACTTTGAAAGCAGCCGTCTATCACGGATCAGTCCGCTGACAGATGCCTGCTTTCAAATGCTCCCGCTCCCACTTTCAAAACGCTTTCAAATACAAACACTTCCGCGTGCTTTCAAATCCTCCCGTGCGTTGATCATTGTAGCCAATCACAGACATATCCGATGAGCGCGTCAACACAACAGCCAATCACAGACATATCCGATGAGCGCGTCAACACAACAGCCAATCAGAGGTGTTTACGAATCTACTCAACAGCGCTCAAAGCGTCACATTTTTTTAATTTCAGTACCGATTGGTACCAAAGTCGGTACTTTTGACAACTTTATCTTGTATTGTATTTAATCAGTCATAAGTCATAAAAATATAAAACATAAGTTAATGAATATGATATTACACTACATGGAAGGTTTTCAGAGACTTGTTTGATTTGTAATAATATTAAGCAACCTAGGCTCAATGGACAAAAAAATTTGCCTCTGCCTACATTTTTGCAGAACGCCAAAAGCATACAAAAAATTTACTTCAGTTTCCTGCTGAAATGAACACTGGTGGCAGTAAAACACTAACAACATGAATTCCTTTTCACATGAATTGTGATTACAGGAGCAAATTATCGTTTAATAAAGACTAATTCATTCAGACTAATTCATTTTGACATTTGCACATAACCAGCTCCATATGTATGTCTTTTTTAACACAGTAAACTTGCTTGGTAGCTTACCTGTTACAGCCCTGTACTTGCGACGTGGAGCACTTTTGATGTATGAGTCACAATAAAAGATGTCAAAATCTTGTAGAAGCAAGCTAAAATGGCATTGGTAGTTTCAGTAATGTGTTTTTTTATCTCACGTTTGCTTTTGTTAACACTACCAGTAAGGTTTAGTGTAGGGTTTTGTGTAGGTGGTATTTTATTTTCAAACACAGTATTAACCTTTTAGCTTCACTCACCAGACTTTTCATTTCTGAACTGCCGTGATACGTACAACAACCAATGTAACAAATCATTCCCCCATTCACGTTTCGGATAAAACTGAACCTGCTTTTAGTGCCACTCACAGGACATTTCACTTTGAAAGTGGCACAAAACATGCAAGAGGCAAATATCATTTTGCAGAAATGTCGCCACAGGAATGTTTTTCCAATGAGCTTGGATTGAGAGTTAGGAGGCACTTCCTGTTTGTGTGTGAAGGCAATCAGCATTCCCACCTGGTCATTGTGAATTGGCATTGTGCAGCTGCCTGGAGCTATCATCCAGAATTCTGGTTTACACCATTCATAACACACACGTGCACACACACACACACACAGAGGGTCACTAAGAGGAGAATCTGTGCTTCATCCTTCCTGTAGACATAAGCCCCTTTCACCCAGCATTTCCGGTAAATTACCAGAATGACTTTGTAAATACTCAAATATGCTGTTCACACAAGCAAGGCCTTCTGGCTTTTTACCAGTAAGAGACCAGATCTTTAAACGTTTAGCCGTTTTCTAAATTCGCCCGCATGAGTTTCACTATCGGTTCAATTTGACAACATTTTTTGACGTCTGAGTGACAGGCATAAGGGGATGATTAAACAGAACGCGTTTTTACTCTTAAAAACATGAGAGACACATAATAGTTTCCAACTGCAGAGCCACAGCACTGAAGGCTGGGTCTTGAGCTCGACACCCTGAAAAAGCTGCAAGATGTGACGCAACAGTCAAAGATGTCAGTCTAGTGCATATTTACATAGAAAAACTATTAAAAAGCAGCGGAGCTTACTGTAATCACGGTGGAGTAATCACGTCATCTCCATGAGTACTTTATGATTAGCCCAAAGTAGACTTCTTATGTCTGCGTGTTCTGACTTTGTACGTGCTCATACCGATAATCTTCATTCTGCGTTTACACACAGCATCATACCGGTAATTTACCAGTGTCTATCTATCTTTATATCTTCCCTTTCTGTTAAATTGCCAGAACCGATTTACCGGTATTTTTGAAAAGGTCCTGTTCACACATTATCTCTTACCGGTATACCAATAAAGACTGTATATGTAAAAGGGACTATAGACTTGACTTCCTGTAAATGTTTGTCAGACTGCAGGGAAGAAGACTCTAGTGACACAGAGGGCAATCATGCTGAGTAATGCCACAGAAACTGTTGTGTGCTTGCGTTCTGAGAAACCTAACAGCGACGAATGTTTGGGTTATGCTGTGCCATGCGGTGAAAAATGTGTAATAATAATGGCTGATGATTAACTTTGTTTAATTTGACACTGATTAGGAAGAATCAGTGTTCTGTGGATGCTAATTTTTCTGAAACATTATAATAGATCTTGATTTGTTGTTTCTCTCTTATTAGGTGCATTTACATGCTCAGTTATAAACAGTGCATTTCATTGTAATGAAATAGAAATCACAATGGAGTTTGCCCACGGCACAATAATACCATTTTGAGCATGGAGGAACGTCAAAACCATAAAGAGCAGCAGCTATAGCAGTACTGTATAAATATATTTTGTATACAGTACATTTATTTTTGTAGAAATGTGTTACATGTAAACTGAAAATTCATAGCTTGCTTGTTGTGGAAGAGCAATAGGATGATATGTAAGAATGTGTGGTATATTAGAATAAGATATAATAGAGTTTGTAAAAATGAACAAGCACCTGTGAATTTTTAGTTTACATGTAACATTTCTACAAAAGTAAATGTACTGTATAATTAAAATGTTTTTTATATACTACAGTATTGACTTTTCCAGTAAATTTTTGCCTACTGTTTAAATCTGTATCTAAAAAGCTCTGTCTATATATAGTTCAGTATCAACAAAAAAGTAGAAAAAAATACATTTTTATATAACAAATATTTCTATTAAAAAAACATCTAAACATTTTCAAAAACAATGACAATGACAAAAAGGCTTGCAACTGAAGAAATGATGTTTCACAACACATGTTCTGCAAATATTCAAAACACAATCAAATACAGAAACATGTAGCAAATACTCATAAAACAACCAAATATAGAAATGTGCTGCAAATACTCACAAAACAACCAAATACAGAAACACGCTGCAGATACTCACAACACAACCAAATACAGAAACGCACTGCAAATTCTCACAACGTGCATAAGATTTTGATGTTAAAATAAACAAAAAACTCACCTTTCAGGTCATCGACAACGCCACTGACAAGTAGACACTGACCAATAAGCAGTCCCAGCAAGGTTCGTCATTTGTTGGGGTCCCCTTGAAACATTCCTGTTGTGGTCTGTGCAATTTGCAGTGGGTTTCTGTATTTGGTTGCATTGTGAGTATTTGCAGTGGGTTTCTGTATTTGGTTGCATTGTGAGTATTTGCAGTGGGTTTCTGTATTTGGTTGCATTGTGAGTATTTGCAGCATGTTTCTGTATTTGGTTGCATTGTGAGTATTTGCAGTGGGTTTCTGTATTTGGTTGCGTTGTGAGTATTTGCAGGGCGTTTCTGTAATGTATTTAGTTGCGTTGTGAGTATTTGCAGTGATTTTCTGTATTTGGTTGCATTGTGAGTATTTGCAGTACTTTTCTGTATTTGGTTGCATTGTGAGTATTTCTAGCACATGTGTTGTCAAACTAATGAAGATGCTTTCTTAATTTGCTGGTGTTTTTTTTGGGGGAGTTTTCTTCAGTTGCAGCGCTTTGAGCTCTCTTTCGACCACCGTAGCATTGGCCAATTTACTGACAAAATAACTAGGTTTTGAAGCATGAATTAAATGTTTTGGGTGAGTTAATAGTTTTTGCCGACATGCAATAGAGTTCTGATGTTCCAGGAAACAGTTGTCACGATTGACTGATAACTTCAGTTTAGGGAATGTTAAGACTGTTTCAAAGAATGTGCCACAGCGATTGAGAAAAACTGTAAATAATATCATGTTGTTCAGTAATTCATCAAAAAAAAAAAAAGATTTTGGCTGTGTATGATTGAAATAAATTATTTGTGTTCCCACAGAGAAGACATCAGAACAGCTAATGTCATCGCCGCTGAAGCTGTCACCTGCCTCGTCATCGACAGAGAGTGAGTTTTGTGTGTGTATGTGTGTGTACTGATGCTGTGAAATTTGATTAGTCTTTCATCTGTTCCACTGTGTGCTCACTAAATTACTGCTGCTAATTTCTAATGACCTCTCACGACTTTCACTGCGGCAAGTCGGGGTAGTTTACGCCAGTTAACTTCGGGGAGAGAAATCTTCTCGTTTGCCATCCTTAGACAGCAGACTGTCAGGAAACAAACTATGTCCTCATTTGAGTAGCACAGCATGTGATAGAACAGTGGGGACACAATGCCTTGCTGCACAGCGGGGCTCGCAAAACCTCCTCTCGTCCCTATAGACATCATACTCCAGAGACTTTGATTTTCCTTCAGTCTGAGGAAGCGATAAAATAAGAAACCCCTCACGCAGACTGACTTTCACTCTCACTGCAGGAAATCGCCCATTATCTCAGTCCTATCATCAATCAGAGGGTTTATGGTAATGCACATTAAGAGACTCTTTATATTGTGTGCTAGCTGACCTGTGATCAGTGGGGGATTTTAACCACTGTTTCATGCAGCTGATTCTCTGTAGGATTATAGTGAAACATTGATGCCTTCTGAAGCAAATCAATGCATTTCTGTAAGATAAGTATTCTTATTTAAAACTTTATAAAGTCAAATAACGAGCTTCCAGCATGACAGCCATACGCATTCAACGTACGTCCAAAAAGCGTTATCTTCCGCGACGTAGTGCACAATGCCATGACGTTCTACACTATGCCATGATGTACTACGCTATGTCCTACTCTATAACACGTAGTACGTCGTGTCTATTGTGTAGAACGTCATGGCGTTGTGTGCTACGTGATAGGGTTTTACAATAGATTTTGGACTTATTTGTGATGGATCCACTAAATTTTTGTGTTGAAGTGTTATATGCAGTTACATTTGGTTCTCTGACTGAGAAAACTGAGCAAAAATTATCAACTTTAAATAGAGTACATCTCAGTGAAATAGTATTTTAATGGCAGAAATATAAGTATATGTGAGTGACATTCATGGGTTCACACCCCCAGAACATTTCTGGGACTTCACTTGGGACTGTGCTAAGAATAGTCTGCATCATGAAATAGGTTAACAGTTCAGTGATATAAAGTCATTCACACTTTAAATGTCCATCAAATCATTATTATGGCTCAGGTTACTGGTGTCCTGCCTGACCTCAGCTGCCAAGACTTAAAAGACTGTATAAATCATGGTAACATCAAACGAAACGATGCCATTAGGATTTAAAGCTTGCGATTAATCCTACATTTCAGCTCTGAACCATAAAATTATTTTTCCCCTTTTAGTTTCAATGTTTCATCAGAGTTCTAACAAAAATATGAGATATTGTGAGATTTCTCTGGTGGATGAGTCACATCCTGAAGCCCAGCAGCTGTAATAATGAACACTATTACTGGTGCCCTCTCGTGTCTAAATCTCTTATCCTGTAGCAACATAGGCAATAAAATATTTCTCTGATTTAATAAGAGGACAGGGGAAACAAGTACTTTTTTTGCATGGTGCTAAGGGGTGACATATCATTTTAACCACTGGCGAGCTATGACATTAGATGTCCGTATGCACTGTAAAACTCAATAAGTTCAGAATACTCAAAACATTTGAAGAAACTTATTACCTCAAAACATTTAAGTAAACTAACTCATTTTTTTAAGTTAGTCAAACTTTTTTTATGACAAGTGGGGTGGGGCTGAGAGCGGTGGAAGCGGAGCAAGGCCAGTGTGGTGCACAGATGTCTCTCATTAACAATCACATCATCGGCATCCCTTCGCTCCCACAGTTCTCAGCTTCGCCCCCACTCTTAATGTTAATTACATAGTTAATTTACATAAACATCACATTCAGATCTTGGTTAAATGTCAGATAGCACATAACACATGCTATTATAACTATCAAAGAGACTGTCATTACAAAACCCTACCCTACAAAACTAACATAACAGAACCCAACATAACATTAAACACTAATTTATGTCTCCCTATGTTCATTTGCAAAAACACACAAAATAACACATAATTTCAACATTTATTTATACAGTCTGACACACAGCATGCTAGGAATTAGAAATCTGCTGCAACTCAACTCAATCATATTAAGTTCAGCTTACTACAATGAAATTTCAAGTTCACGCAACGTTTTTTTATTAAGTACAGTGAACTTTCATTATTATTTGAGTGAAACGAACTCATTTCATTTAATTAATTCCACTGTTTGGTTTTATAATGTGATGAATAAACTATTAAAAGTAAAAGACATTATAAAAAAAAAAAATATTTATATACTTTGTTTTTCTACTGAGTATGACTTGGTGGACCAAATAAACCAGCATGTCTGTTTGGCAGAGATTAGGCTCAACATCCTTGGCAAAGTGCTGCTTTTATAATTATTGTTTTAGAAATATTCATTTGAAAGCTTTTCTTTTTTTCAGAATATAGACAACATAATTGTTCATAATGAAATGTCCATGTGTTTTGAAATCATATACAGTGCTCAGCGTAAATGAGTACACCCCCTTTAAAAGGAACATTTTAAACAATATCTCAATGAACACAAAAACAATTTCCAAAATGTTGACAAGTTTTATATAACATCTATTTTACTTATATTATTAACCTCACTTTCATGTTATAACTTAGAGAACAAAATTTTCAGTTTTACTCAAATTAGGGTGATGCAAAAATGAGTACACCCCACTGAAAGTCTCTGGAGCAAAGCTAAATTTTAGACTACAAATGTCTAATTTAACAAGAATTCAACCACAGGTGAGTCTAATTATTCATTAAACAGGTGTCCAGCAGACAGTTGATTATAAAAGGGTGTTACAACCCCTTCCCATTTCATGCTGTCAGCAATGGCACCACATGAAAGAGAAATGTCACAAGACCTGAGAAAGAAAATAATTTATTTACACCAGAAAGGTGAAGGCTACAAGAAGATCAGCAAAGCTTTACTTATCAGTCAGAATACTGTAGCAAAAGTGGTACAAAAATTTTAAAAAGATGAAACGGCAACCATCTCACAGAGACGTCCAGGTGGTCCACGGAAGTTAACACCTCGACAGGAGCGTCTTTTGAGGAGAAGGGTTGAAGAAAATCAGCATGCAAGTTCACTGCAGTTATCTTAAGAAGTAGAAAGCCAAACTGGGTGACTATTTCCCGTGACACAATACGGCGTACACTGCAGAGGAATGGCATGCATGGGTGCCGTCCATGAAAGAAGCCTCTCCTAAAGCCCAGGCACAAAAAAGTCCGCCTAGAGTTTGCCAGGGCCCATGCTGACAAAGATGAAGACTACTGGGACTCTATACTCTGGAGTGATGAGACCAAGACTCACACAATTTGAGAAACCCCGCTGTAACGTCTTCCAGCCTCATGGCATAAAGGGGTTGATTTTTATTAAAACCAACAAATTTCAACATTTCTCCTCATTGTTATATGAAAATCACATTCTACTGTCTTGGTAACCTGTACACCCCTACTACTATTGAAATGCCTTGTATGTAGATATTTTATTATATCCTTCCTTGTCCCAGACCCAGACCTTATAGAAGCAGAACCAGCTGCTCTGTGTGTGTGATCTCAGACACATTCTGCCTTACACACCAAGCCACAGATGCTTTCCTTCAAATGATGATGGATGACTGGAAGTTTAATGGGATGAAACGCATTTGGGATGCACTGTGTTTGTTCCTAAATGATAATTGTCAGTTTATCCAGTACCATTGGTTCTAACATGACACATTTTGTTTCACTAAGGTGTCTAATCTAACATTTCCCTACAAATATTCACTATTGCAGAGTTTCTCAAACTTTTTTGGAAACCATAGATGCCTTATAAACCTGATCGTTCGCAGACCCCCAACATATGTATAAAGCATTGCAAATTACATAAATCAGCCCTTTTTTATCAGATACTTTCAATCAACTTTCCAACAAAATTTTCCAGAATGGACTTTCTCCATTCTGTCACCTGATTTGTTGTTTGGCTTCCTTGCCACTGTCGCCTCTGGCTTGCTTAGCTGGGTACACTTAATATTCAACACTATTATTGATCTGACTGCACTGACTATTTTGATGTGAGATGAACTAACGATGAAATCACTGTTTTCTGCAGAGCTGCTTTATAGCTGAATTGAACTAATTTAATAATTGATGATCTTTAAAACCAGGGCTTGACATTGACACCCACCAACCCACCAAATGTGGGTAGATTTCAGCAGTGGCGTGGAACGCAGTTAGTCCAATCTGAAATAATAAACAAGTGCAAAGTTGTGTTGTCAAAAATATCGATGTAGTGTTGTCAAAAAATACTGCATATGAATTCCAGCTTGGGATTCCCTGTATTGCGCATAGTTTTTTAAAGAGTGCGCACATACAGTAAAGCCACCTCTCAGTACTAAATTGAGTTATTTTTCATTGCTCATTTGCACTTAAACAGTCAAATAAACACAAAATAATGTCAAAATGCCGGTCTTGGTGAGGTAGTTGTTTTAAGTTGACGTAAACCGTAGAAAGGTGCGTCAGGTCTTAAAGTGACAGCAGCCTAATATATCTCCTGCCAAATTATGAGATATTAAAAACATCTATATGGCAGTTTCCCCCATGATATCGATGTCAAAATTGTGGCCAATGAAAATGCCGAGTGGCTAGTAACTTTGGAAAACCACTAGCCATAGTGGCTGGTGAGCAAAAAAAAAAATCATCCAAGATGTTCATGTCTTTCTTTCTTCAGTCGAAAAGAAATTAAGGTTTTTGATGAAAACATTCCAGGATTTTTCTCCATATAGTGGACTTCAGTGGCTTCAATGACAAAAATCCTGGAATGTTTTCATCAAAAACCTTAATTTCTTTTCGACTAATCCTTTAATGTCAAGCCCTGTTTACAACGGAACTGAATCAACACTTAACTGACTGATCAATGACACTTTTTTCTCTTTAGGGTTGCTTTACAGCCATAGTGAATTTTCCTGCTGATCACTGTAAAGTTGTTTTGAAACGATCTGCATTATAATGCACTATAAAAGTAAAGGTGACTTGACTCTCTGTGTATGTGTGTGTGTGTGTGTGTGTGCGTGAGCGTTTTTGTGATTTATGAGGACACACATTTGTATAGTGACATGGGTATTACACTGGTATTACGATGTAAACATGAAATACCATGAGTCATCATGAGTCAACATGAGTCCTCATATTTAAAATGGCTTTAAAAACATATTAAACAATGTTTTATTAAAAATGTAAAAATGCAGAATGTTTTCTGTGATGGGTAGGTTTAGGAGTAGGGGTAGTGTAGAGGGATAGAATGTACAGTTTGTACAGTATAAAAACCATTACACCTATGGAATGTCCTCACTTTGATAGCAAAACAAACCTGTGTGTGTGTTATGTCCTATATATATATATATATATATGAAAGTAATCATTTGATATTGTGTTCACGTTTGCAGCTCCTTCAAACACTTGATTGGAGGCCTGGACGATGTCTCAAACAAAGGCTATGATGATGCTGGCACCAAAGCAAAGTAAGTCTGACACTCAACATCTTCTGATAATGTAATCAGAAGAAAGAAGTTCTGTACACTAAATTGTGATTCAGTCAAGGACATTGCATTCAGAAAGTTATGCTAAAGTGTTTTAAATGTCTTGAAATGCCCCGTAATGGCAAAAAGTGTAGAAAATACTACACGCACAAAGACAACACACTATAAAACACCTTTGTCTGTGATAAATAATCTCATCTGTAATGAGTTCGACCATGTGGTGTATGATGAAGGTCCGTACAAGGCAGAAATTAATTGGTTTGTGTCTTTCATTTGATTTGCATGTCTGGCTGCGGCCCTGACCTCCTTGTGGCTATAATTATCTGAGCTGGACAGGTTTTCAGGAATGAGTAACCCAATATGACCAAATACATTATAGTTCCTGAGGTCTACACTAACTGAGTGATCTAAGAGCACCCTCATGTGGACATACCTAGACATACAATATCCAGTGGTAAAAAAATTGTAGAATTAGAATTAGAATCTTGTCAGTTGTAAAATACCTATAGTAGATTAAACTATATTACTTGCAAGTAACTTGTGCAAAATATGAGGGGGTGGTTTCAATATGCATAAAAAGATATAGCTGCATATTGTTGATGAGCTCTAGCTGTAAATAGATGCTATATTAGATGTATGTTTAATGAAGAGAGTGCCTGACATGAGGACGAGTTGAGATTGAGACAAAAAATCTGCCATCCTTTAATCATCTAATCTTGTCCCAAACCTGTATGAATTTTTTCCATGACACATAAAAGGTGAAATTAAGACATGTTACATTATAACAGGTTGAGTAAGATGTGAATAGATTATTATTGATTGCTCAAATAAATACAATGTGTTTTTTCTTCACCAATATACAGTGTAGGGTACCAGGTACATGCTTCTACAACAAACTTGGAACTTTATATATCACAACACTGCTTATGTTGTAGTGTTCCTCACTATTGGGCCTGTCCAAATACCCACACTTGAAGTCTTTGCACTTGACCACTTGTCTACTTACATGACGTATTTCCTGGATTTGACCCAAGTGTTCAAGTGGACATGAAGACTGCAAGTGTGGTAATCAAAAAGAAGTCAAAAAAGAAGTTTTGATGACCAAACGTTAATTGTCAATATTTTGCACTTTAAAATAAACTTAATCTGTTTGGTAGTCCCTCTATGTAACAATTTAATTGTGGTGCTTCTAATTAAGTGATAAAAAGCAGTTGCAAATGTTTTATAAGCTATGCATACTCATTTCTGCATCAATGAAATGTGCAAAATGTAATATCTGAGGAAAAAACTAAAAAAACAAGGGTACTCATTTAATCAAAAAACAAGTCCTGAAAAGTGAAGCCAAAGCGCCTTGATCACCCCCAGGTGGTTGGTCCCAGTATAGGTCATAAGCCCCGCCCTCTCCATGTAATTTAATGGGACGTCAGACAAACTTAGCAATTAAATTTCACTTCAAATATTTTTTTTCCAAAGATGGTTTTTGTCATTTTTTTGTAGTTTTTATTACGCTGATTTAAGTTCAAGTGTTTGTTTTTTAAAATAAGTTTGTTTTACTTAGTTATTTGATGCTATAAAAATGGAGGTGTGACGTCATGATTGACAGCTGTGATTGACAGCTTCTCTGAGTGTCACTGAGGCACCAGCTGACTTTTTTTCTGGATTTTCGGGAGGAGATTGGAGCTTTAACTTTAATTTCTATACATTTCCATAACTGTTTATTTCACACTGACATAATGCGTTGTTCTGCAGTAAACTGTACTAAACGATTCTGCGGGAGTGTGGGCGGGGCCTTGATAGCGCGCGATCGGGTCCCAAGTTCGCTACTGCGCAGTCTCAGGTCTTTTCTACAATGGAAGAGAGTGGATGTGCGTCTTCCATATTTATTTTTACAGTCAATGAAAAAAACATAATAGGGGCGCTTTAAGTGGCCCAACTGAATGAACATTTCCCAGCTGACAGGAAAAAAAAAAAAGTAGTGCAGTGCATATCCAACACTGCTAGAACCATGACTCATCACACATTGATACCTGCTTCCAGTGATGAATCACAATGTTCCTTTGCTCAATAGAGTCAAACAGCAACATAGGGCCAGATTTACTAAACAGGGCAAATTAGCGTGAGACCACAATCCTATAAAAACACAGATGGTAGTGGAAAGTTCTGCGGGTGATTTACTGACAATGCGCAAATTAAAGAACACAGACGCAGCTCATTTCCATTATGAGCAACGGAATCAAAAATGGGTTAAGACATGCTTTTTGGGGGCATTAATTAATGATGCAAATACCAGTAAATTAACTAGTGCAAACCTTAGTAAATCATGTTGCATGATTTATTTAAATACTCTCTTCCCATAAATTTTGCGTCTGAAATTAAAAACTCCTACAAATGCATTGGAAATAAGGTCAGCTGCAAAAATAACAGTCCACGTCTTTTTATCCCTAATTTTCTTTAGTAAAGAGGGTTTGCCCTTACGCAAGCTGTTAGTAAATCTGGCCTATAGTGTTAAAGATGGGACTCATATAATACTCCAAACTGCACAGTCCAAACACTGACATTAGACAGCGCTCTGATGTTGAAATCCAAGGTTATTTTGGTCAGTGAACAAGCAGTCAGCTTGAAGGAAGAATGACACCTGCAGTGACACCAACATCTCTAACTGTCAAAACTGCAACTGTCATAAACATTGTTCTTCTATGGTCACATGCGCTGATGAACATGCACTGTATGGTGGTCTTGTTGCCATGGAGGCATGTGTATTCAGCACCTCTGTTCTCATTAGAGCATCAGGAGTCTCAAGTGGTGAATACACAGAGTGCTATGAAGTTGTGTAAATGAAATGCACTGTCCACACAATAGCAAGTGTCTAAACAACCTCTATCACCCGAGAGAATTATGTTACATTCATTAGTTACTAGGATACTGGCCTTTGGCTTGATATGCATATGTGTAAGTGTGCTTCATACATATAGACTGTTCTCTTTTGCAATTTGTACATTTGGATATTTCAGAAATAGTGATTTTTGTCTTGCATTTGATAGGGCTTAGTACTGCAGTGCAGAACCATTATTAATTTTTGTATCACTAATATATTTATCTCAACATTGTATTGATATTTCAGAGCCATATGTGTGAGCTATGTAAAAGAATCAAGCACAAGCTCATAATACACTGTCATACAGATTTTTTTTTCTCTAAGTAGTCATGTCATATAATAGTAATTATTGTAATACTTCATCTTACAAAAAAATCCCGTTTAAAAGTTCATCAATACTTTTATTGAGCAAGGATGCATTAAATTGATCAAAAGTGACAGTAAAGACTTTTACATTGTTAGCGCATATACAGTGGTATGCGAAAGTTTGGGAACCCCTTGCAGAATCTGTGAAAATGTGAATAATTTTAACAAAATAAGAGAGATCATGTTATTTTTTATTTAGTACTGTATATCCACAAGACAAAATAGTAGCTGAATTTATTAAAATATCTCCATTCAAAAGTTTAGGAACCCTTGATTCTTAATACTGTGTGTGGTTACCTGGATGATCCATGAATGTTTTTTTGTTTTGTGATGGTTGTTCATGAGTCTCTTGTTTGTTCTGAGCAGTTAAACTGCACTCTAAAAAATGCTGGGTTAAAAAAACCCAAGCTGGGTAAAATATGGACAAACCCAGCAGGTTGGGTTAAAAGGCACCTATTATGCCCTCTTTCACATGATGTAATATAAGTCTCTGGTCTGGTCAAGTTTCAGCTTATAATACCCCACAAATTTGCCCCTATTTGGGGGTGAGCAAAAACACGCCTTTTACTATATTACTATATTGCTGGCTAAAAAAATAAATCCAAAATTGGTTGAAAAAAATGGCTGGGTGAAAACAACCCAATCGCTGGTTTTGTCCATATTTAACCCAGCAGTTTTTAGAGTGTGAACTCTGTTCTTCAGAAAAATCCTCCATGTCCTGCAGATTCTTCGGTTTTCAAGGATTTTTTGCATACAGCTGTGGCTGTATGATTTTAAGATCCATCTTTTCACACTGAGGACAATTGATGGACTCAAACACAACTATTAAAAAAGGTTCAAACATTCACTGATGCTCCAGAAGGAAACACGATGCATTAAGAGCCGGGGGGTTAAAACTTTTGAACAGGATGAAGAAGTCCAAATTTTCTTATTTTGTTGAAATTTTTTTTTTTTTTCATTTAGTACTTCCCTTCGGAAGCAACAGAAGATACTTGCATGTTTCCCGGAAGACAAATTAAGTATAATTTACCTTGATCTTTAAATTCAAAAAGTTTTCACCCCCCGGCTCTTAATGCATCGTGTTTCCTTCTGGAGCATCAGTGAATGTTTGAACCTTTTTTAATAGTTGTGTTTGAGTCCATCAATTGTCCTCAGTGTGAAAAGATGGATCTTAAAATCATACAGCCACTGCTGTAA
>RJVU01007682.1:656090-710917 GCA_003731715.1 Anabarilius grahami | reverse complement strand
AAATCATCATATTAGAATGATTTCTGAAGGATCATGTGACTCTGAAGACTGGAGTAATGATGCTGAAAATTCAGCTTTGCATCACAGGAATAAATTACATTTTAAAATATATTAAAATAGAAAATAGTTGTAAATTGTAATACTATTTCACATTACTGTTTTATTCTATTTCTGATCAAATAAATGCAACCTTGGTGAACTTAACATACTATTTTCTAAAACATTAAAACATGATAATAATTTAAAAAAAAAACATTTAGACCCCAGACATTCAGACCCCAGACTAACCTGCAGCATGTAAAATTGTTACTGACTTGGACTTGTGACAGAAGACTTCAGACTTGGACTCAAAACCTTGGCAGAATGTCTGGCAAATAGTTTGACGGTTGGATCTGAGGTTACCCCAAAAGTTGCTCCACGTTGGTTTGGCTGCCATGCTGAGCATACTGATAAGGCAGATGTCATTTCACACTATGTTGGAAAAGAAAAATGAGTACACTATGTTCTGTCCTCTGCAATAGGACAGACACTTCGATCTTATGCCATCAGTCAACAAATACTTAAGGCCCTGATATACTCACAACTAGGGATGTCCCGATCAGGTTTTCTTGCCCTCGAGTCCGAGTCATTTGATTTTGAGTATCTACCGATACCGAGTCCCGATCCGATACTTCTATAATACATAAAAAAAAGAATAAAGAAGAGCGAAAAAACAGATCCAGGATTTACCTTATTTTTTATTTAATTCACCTTATTTTAACATTCAACAACTCTGTTGACAAACAGAGCACTTCTGTGAGGTAGCTTGAACAATCAAGTAATAAATAACATAAATTCTTCACTTTTGGACTTTAGTGCAACAGTAAATATAAAAAAAAGTCTAATATAAAAACAAATTGCACCTCAACTTAAAATACCCGGCAGGCATGTAAACAAATAAAAAATAAAAGTGCCACAGTGTTTGCAAAGCCAGTGATGTGCTTTTAGGAACTGCACTCCTAACTCTTACTGTCATCACAGTAGTAAGTTTCACAGAAGGAAATGTATGTTTTTCTTAATAAAAAAACTAACGTCTCGACCTTGTCAGGTTTGAGCCTGTTTCTGTTCTCATCAAGGACGTTTGCAATGTTGTTGTCATCAACTTTATAATACCTCCAGACCACAGACATACTCGCGCTTTCCGCTTCAAGCTGCTTCCGCGTTCTACTTTGCCGGCATTTAACCAATAGCATCTCTGCAACAAAGTGATGTCATGCCGTACGCGTTGCTGTTTCTGTGTGGAGTCAAAAGGGTCTAACTCTGTGCCACCGCATAACTATAGATGTGTTAAAAAATAATGAGAATATATATATACATATATATCCGAGTTCTGATCGGGAGGTAACGTCCGATTCCGATCGAGTCTGAAACCACGTGATCGGGCCCGATTTCCGATCACGTGATCGGATCTGGACATCCCTACTCACAACAAAGGGTTTTTTTTCGTTCATCATCGCTCAAGGGTAAAAACAAAACAAAACAAAAAACTTCAAAATATAAAATAGGAGTATAATATTAGCAGTGCCTCCCATACTGCTGGGAGTGGTGTTTAGAATATGAATATGTAAATATGTACTAAACATTTTCCTCTCAATAACAAAATAACACAACAAAAATGACAGCGGTGAGAAAACAGCAGTTAAGAAAGCATCTGATCATAGTGACGTGTATATATTTGCATGAGCTCTGCAATTCTGCACTCCAGTCACATCATGTCATGTTTGTTAATATAGCATGTTATACAATAGATTGTTTTAAAGGGGACCTATTATGCCGCTTTTCACAAGATGTAATATAAGTCTCTGGTGTCCCCAGAATGTGTCTGTGAAGTTTCAGCTCAAAATACCCCACAGATAATTTATTACAGCTTGTCAAATTTCCCCCTATTTGGGTGTGAGCAAAAACACACCGTTTTTGTGTGTCTCTTTAAATGCAAATGAGCTGCTGTTCACAGCCCCCTTTCCAGAAGAGGGCAACGCTTTAACAGCTCGCGCTTCAGCTGCTCAACAACAACGAAGCTGGACAATCTCACGCAGCCAAAATGAGGATTGTCAGTAACGGTGTTCAGCCTTACATTGTTCAACCCGGAGTCTGACACTGATGGAGAGACTCAGGAAGAAGTTACAACTTTTAGAATGGAACGGGGCGTTTCTGAATGCTTATTGGATAAATTTATGTAGTTTCTGTGGAGTTGATTCAACTCATCGACTAGCATGTGCCGTCATGTTAATCTTTTGTGCAAATCCAGCATTGACTTGACCCTCTTTGTGAAGCAGTGGCAACAACACTCTACTACAACAACTCTTCCTCTTCTCTATAGCAGCTGTAGCAAATTAGCTCAAAATAAATATGAATAATTAATCATAACTAGTTATAATTAATTATTAATATTTGGATCAGTTAATAAAATTAACTTAATGTAATAAAATTAATATTACAATCAATTAACCCGTTGTCCAATGAACGCACAGTGTTAATTGTTTATTAATTCTAAGAAATGTTCATTTCCAGGTTATGGGAAATAACAATATTATTGTACAGTACTACTAAGAGCCTGTAATTCAAGATCGGCATGAATAGGGACTCCAGTATATGAGCGCAAAACACGGACAACTTTACGTGTGACATGAACAAGACTTTATTAACTAGACTAAACACTTAACTACTCTAACATTCACACACATACATGCATACAGTTTACCAAGAGAGAGAGAGCTAAAGCAGAGTACAGGAAAGCAAGAAGTTACAGCATTGTTTGACATTCAGCAGATCAACAGCCTTGAGCAAACCATCAGTTTAGTTTTAACAGGCCCTTCTTTAAAAGGGGTAAGGATACTCAATGTATCCGATGATGAGACTAAGTTTGATACTTGCATGTCTCTCCAAGTTGAATTAAAACTGTCCTGATGCAATTTGTGGAGGCTTCCGTTGAATCTTTGCTGATATTGTCTTGATGAAAGAGAACCAGTTGGATTCAGAGGATCTTTGGTGAATGGAAGTTTCTAGGCCGAAGCCTGGCACAAGCTTGGGGTTCCGTAGAAGCTTCTAGCTTCTACAGCATCATCTTAACATCATCATTTGTCAGTAAAAGAGAAGAAGAAGAGCAGGAAGAGAAGAGCAAGAAGAAGCGTTTGATCTTGTGATCAGTGAATATAAGGGGTGAAGATGTCACACCCTATTGAGGTGTCTGAGCCAATAAGGAGTTTCCCTTTCAGAGGGAAGTTTTACGAGTCTTTGTTCTGTAGCAAGATATTAGCATAAGACACGGGATTGGATGAATGAGAGAATAACCTTCTAGATTCTTATAATACTAACATGTCACAGAGTTAGTAACATGTAACATAAATTACCAAATAGGAAATGAAAGTTGGAGTCTGTAGATACCAAACATCCTGCCAATGTGATTTCAGTTAACTATAAATTCCAGCTCTGGAATATATTAATACCCAAAATAGTTCAAAAGAGAAAATTAACAAATAGAATAAAGCCTATAAAAGGAAAGTCATGAGATGGGAAACTTGGATACATGTTTATACATTTCCTAAGTAGTTATATAGAGAATACATAGGATTAAGAGTTTATTTGTCCTTCTCAGGAAGAAGGAGTCACTAACATTCTTTCTGATCATATAAGTACCCTGTATCTGTAACAGGACACCTAGTTCTGTCAGTGTGTTAGCTACATTTGGGATGTTGGTTGCAGTTTTAGGGGGATGGGTTCACAGAACTTTGATAGTGGGAGTGAGTTTATGGGTAATTCATTAAATACAATGAATAATTGTGTGGCTGATTGATCCAGACGCTACACAGCCCAACATGGCCTCACCCCCTTTGTTGCGTGTTCTCGGGGGCAGGGTTTATGTAAATTTTGGGGTTTGTGATGTCACCAACCCAGGAAGAAGCTCGTTGTAGTCCCTACCAGCTGTTTGTTGTAGTCCTTAAAAAGCAATTTCTGTAAAAGAAAATATCTGCCTTTGCATTGAACTTTGGGCGTCATAACTTTGCAGATGTTGTTTATGCTCAAAGAGCAACATTACACACTAAGTGAAATCATAATCAAGCAGTTTTATAGTATTTTATAGGTAGTTCGAAGCTGTTTACCAGCCGGAACAAACTTTTTTTTCCAGAAATTTTGCTTTGGCAAGCTTTAGTCAAGAACTCCATTTTGGCCTAATTTTGTTAAAAATGATGGCACAACAGTTGCTTAAAGTATATTGGGGCCTTTAGGGATTTCCTTTATTTCTCTTTCTTAGCTACTCCATAAGTACATTTCATGTGTGTTGACTGTGTTGACTGTGTTTGGGCTGGACATGCAGTGGGCAGCTGTCTCTTGTCCCTCATGCTAGCACGTTGTTTTTCTTGGGAATTGCCTGACATAAACAGCCTCTATATAGAGAAGCAGAGGAGACCCTGCAAAATGTATCACAGCTGATTATGAGACACATATTGCTGAATAGTGACTGGCTACAGACCAATATAGACATGTAATGAGTGTTTTCATCAGATTTATTCAAGACCAAGAAAAGATTCATTCTAGAAAAGTGCCTATATTTCAATCTTTATTCAGATATTACAAAAATCTTAAACCAGCAAAAGCTCTCTTTTCTTTTCTTTTTTGGTCTCTCAGCCTGGTTAGCTGGTTAGAGGTGTTTTGTGAACTTTTCAGCTGGTCCAGACTTGGAAACCACTGCTAAGACCAGAAAATCTTGAGGAAGATCTTGGTATCAGCAAAACAACTTGGAAATTGTTCACATAGAATGTGTTTTTGCATTGCTTCCCATGTAAACGTGCTAGATGGATGCCTTTGACTGTTGTGCCTACGTTTCGCACATGAATAGCACATTCTTAGAATGCTGTATCAAATTAAAATATGTTTTCTTTTCTTCCTTTCCACTGTCCTGTGTCTCACATTTTTAACTACTAAAAAGGCATTAAATGTGATCAGCCTTTAATAGTCCCACTGAAGTGCCTTGAAACAACTAGCGTTATTCAATGTGTTGATGTAATTTCCACTGAAACAGGAAGACAGAGTGGGACATATTGAACAGCTCCTCCACTTTTTTAAATAGCCAATGGCATTTCGTTTATATCACATAAAAAGAAAAAAAAATCAAAATTGGAATATCGCATAAAATATTTGCGAATAAAGCAGCGTTTCAATTCCATGTGTTCAAAAGAACAAAATCGTCACTTCCTGGGAAATTGGGGCAAAATATTTGTAATAAAAATTGGAAGTTGCTGCAATCGAGGAAGCCACTGTGGGTCTATTTTCCTACATAACTGACTTGAATCTCAGAGCGCACAGTAGAAAAGTAATAAATGCTGTCATATTATCTTGCGTTCAGATGCCTGGTGTTTGGGAACACAGTCATGTGAGACACTTCTGGGAGGGAATAAAACCAAATCTTTTTATGACAGACTTTAGCTCAGGCATTTCAAAATGATCAAACCAAATTTTGAGATGCTGTGCAATGAAATTAGTCCACTGGTCAGTCCAGCTATCCAATCACATCCTCTGAGGCAAAGTCACGTGATTTTTTTGTTGCGCATCGAGGGAGTTATTCGATAAATAGTTTATGCACATCTTTTTTTTAAATCTTTATCCAACTCAATTGAGCGCATGTGATATTTATGCACATTTTTTGAATTTATGCACATCTTGGCATTTCTATCCAGCATTTTTTAATGCGACATCCTAAAACGCGCATAAAAATAGGTAAATGGAAACAGCTAGTGAATGCATTTTGTGCCAAAGCAATAGAAAAAGAGCCACTGTTTGGCCCCCATAGACTGCTGTTGTGCTCACTGTGTGAAGAGTTTTGAATAAGTGATCTAAGCGTTGAGAAATGGTTCCTAGTGATTATAAACAGCTGTATTACATAATAATAATCATTTTTAATTAACTCTGAGAAATAATTATACAAGCAAGACCTTGTCAGTCGGTTGAAGTGCCAAGCCATTCTTCTGTCATGTGCTATTACTGTCCTGCTGTAGTTTGGCGAAAGGCCACCCGTACATCATAATGACAGATGTTATCTGTGGCATCAGAAGAGGGTGTTGAAGGAACAAAACTGAGATTGGTGCGAGGTCAGTACTGCTGTTAGGATTCATGTGACTGAGACCTCGCACGTAGATCTAAAAACAGCTGAAGAAAAAACAGGCCATTATACGAATGATACTTGAGCCGACGGGAATGGTTGTTGCATAAGCTGATAAGCTTTGCACCCTGATGTTTGCGTTTTACTTCTAGAGTCAAATTTTACATTGTACACTCTAAAAAAAAATGCTTGGTTAAAAACAACCCAAGTTGGGTTGAAAGTGGACAAATCCAGCAATTGGATTGTTTTAACCCAGCGGTTGGGTTAAATGTTTGCCCAACCTGCTGGATAGTTTTATTTAACTCAACTATTGTTTAAAAATTACTGTATTGCTTGCTTGAAATGAACCCAAAGTATTTTGGAAATCAACATTTATTAATAAGTTTAATGAATAATAATTAAACAATAAACATTTATTAAATTTCTTATTAATAAATGTTCACCTTTTCATTATTATTGTTGCCTCTAGTAATTATGTGTCTGATTTTTAATTTCCAACCTATTTTGGGTTCATTTTAAGTCAGCCATATAATAATTTTTTAAACAATAGTTGGGTTAAGTAAAACTGCCCAGCAGGTTGGGCAAACATTTAACCCAACCGCTGGGTTAAAACAACCCAATCACTGGGTTTCTGGCACGGCACAGCTCGGCTCGTTTTACTTTCGGTTGCTTTTCCACTGCAGTTCAGTACCGCTTCAAAGTGGGTGGGATTATAGACTGATTGTTATAGTTGCGCCGCCTTTACTACCGTGGATCTGCTGCTCGGCTACCAACGAGTCTGCACCTCATCTACACTCTAAAAAATGCTGGGTTAAAAACAACCCAAGTTGGTTTGAAAATGGACAAACCCAGCAATTGGGTTGTTTTAACCCAGTGGTTTAGTTAAATGTTTGCCCAACATGCTGGGTAGTTTTATTTAACTCAACTGTTGTATAAAAATTACTGTATTGCTTGCTTAAAATGAACCCAAAATATGCTGGAAATTAACATTTATTAATATGTTTAATAAATGAGCATTTATTAATAAGACAATGAATAATAAACAATAAACATTTATTAAATTGCTTATTAATAAATGTACACCTTTTGATTATTATTGTTGCCTCTAGTTATGTGTCTGATTTTTAATTTCTCACCTATTTTGGATTCATTTTAAGCCAGCCATATAGTCATTTTTAATCAGTAGTTGGGTTAAATAAAACTACCCAGCAGGTTGGGCAAACATTTAACCCAACCACTGGGTTAAAACAACCCAATTGCTGGTTTTGTCCATTTTCAACCCAACTTGGGTTGTTTTTAACCAAACATTTTTTAGAGTGTACTGACCACAGTACAGCCATTTCTTTTTTCAAGTTCGTATGACGGTTGTTTAACAAAAAAATGTCACACAAACAAATGATACTGCAGTGGCTGTTACTGACTATTTAAATATAGCAGGTTTGGTGTCTCGTGTTTCAAATCCAATGATGCTGGTAGTGATGATTCTCTCTGACCAATCAGTGATCTGCAGTGTTTACACATCACATTTAGTATCGGTTCGGCTCGCTTGGAACCTCAGCCGAGGTGGTACTATTTAAGCGAGCCATACCGTTCCTTACCGAGCCATCCCATGCAGTGGAAAAGCACCAAAAAGTGATCCGTACCGAACCGTACCATGCAGTGGAAAAGCACCAAAAGACTAAAAAATTTTATAGCATGTTGTTACATTGGTGGCTTTACAGTGCATCAGATTTCACATGTATGTGGAATGGTCACATGCATGTACTGGATTTAGCTTGCTTCTGTCATGCCAGTGAACAACCATTAAATACATTTTTGTTAGTTGCTCTAGAGAGATCTGTCCTTGACATTTTACAAGGCCTGTGTATTGAAGAATGATTTTAACATTATACAAAGTCCCAGTGTGGTCAAATAGGTCATGTAAGACACGTGCCAACTTAAATGAGTAAAATATAATGTGACAAGAACCAAGTCAACAGGGGCTGACCTAGAATTAAAAAGGTCGTCTTAAGTCAAGGGGATGTAATGCAGTCAAATGCTGCATTGTGGAGAACACCTGGGCAGGCCGCCCGCAGCACGCTGTTTTCTGTCATTTCATCCATCTTTTCTTTGTTGGGTATGAGGTCAAACCCCAGCACCCAGCCGTTCTTAGCTAACCACTGACCCCTGAGGAAACTGCCCGCGGTCCGACTAGAGTTCGGACTTAGGGCTTATTTTCACAGCTGTAACAGCAGAAGTGGATATGTTGAAAGGCTGCCGTTTCTGCCTGGAGGAATGTGACTGGTCTTCAGCTTTTTACAAGAGACTGGAGGCCAGTCAAGGTCTAGAACATTCTTCCTAAAAACTCTGAGGTTCGTGCTAGATAGGCAGCATTTTAAAATGATGCAATTCTGTCTTCGTTTACTCACCATCATGTTGTTTCCTCTGTGAAACACAAAAGAAGATAGTTTGAAAAATGTGTTCTTTGTCTGTACAATGAAAGTCAGTGAGGTCTAATGTTGTTTGTTCTCCACTGATATGCAAAATATAATCTTTTAGGTAGAAATATCTTCTTTTTCTATAGGTCCCTGCCTCAAAGCAAACTCTTTCTTTCTTTGTTTCTTTCTTTCTATGTATTTATTGGTTGGTTGGCTTAAAGGATTAGTTCACTTCAGAATTAAAATTTTCCGATAATTTACTGACCCCCATGTCATCCAAGATGTCTTTCTTTCTTCAGTCGAAAATAAATTAAGGTTTTTGAGGAAAACATTCCAGGTTTTTTCTCCATACAGTGGACTTCACTGGGGTACAATGGATTGAAGGTCCAAATTACAGTTTCAGTGCAGCTTCAAAGGGCTCTACACGATCCCAGCCGAGGAGTAAGGGTCTTATCTAGTGAAACAATTGGTAATTAAAAAAAAAAAAAAGTATTTACTTTTTAACCACAAATGCTCATCTTGCACTAGCGTCCACGACTTCACGCAGTACGTAATCACATTGGAAAGGTAGGTGGAAGTATAAAAAAACGTATTTTCTCCTCCAACTTCAAAATCATCCAACATCATTGTTTTGCCTTTTGTTTTTAGACTTAGTCTTTGCACGTTTGCTTTGTAAACACTAGGTCGGTACTTCCACCTATCACGTGTGACCTTTCTACCCGTTGAACACCATTGAAGTCCACTATATGGAGAAAAATCCTGGAATATTTTCTTCAAAAACCTTCATTACTTTTTGACTGAAGAAAGAAAGACACAAACATCATGGATGACATGGGGGTGAGTAAATTATCAGGAAATTTTAATTCTGAAGCAAACTGATCATTTAAACTATTGTGTTATTAACTCGATTGAAATCAGTAGCTCGACACACAAGGTTGCTAATGTAGTGCATTCAAAATCAGTCAAATCCGTTTCAGTTATGATGCTGCCCTTATACCATAAAGCAGCACACTAAGTATGGAACGGAGCCTATACTAAATGTTTTCTTCCAGTGAAGGTTTAGAACACAAGTACTGTAAACCAGTGTTAATTTCGTTGACTAAATATTTTCGTCATTATTTTCGTCACGAATATATTTTTGCTGACGAAAACGAAACGAAAACTAAAAAAGAAGTCACTGATGAAGACTAAAACTATGACTAAATTGATTGACATTATCGTCAACGAATAAAGGACGAGACGAAAATAGACTGTGACGAAAATCCAATCAGCAGACGGGAGAGATGCGAGGAATGAACAAAAACGGAAAACGGAACAGGCGAGACTGCATGAGAAGAGAACCAATCAGAGCCTGACTTATTGAGACGTGAAGCAAAGGTATTCAGTCTTTGACTGAGCTCGCGCAAAGACTATAGAATAACACAAGACGTGTCACTCGTATTGTTTTGAATGGGAGAAATTGTAACGCGCAATATGGCGGAATAAGTCCCGCCTTCTAAATAAGAGCCAATCGCCGACTGGTAAAGTCATCGCGTCACTGCAACGGCCGTTAGATGTTGCTGCATAAAAGCTTTTGAATTGAAATAAAGTTGAATTTGTGTTTTATATATTTTGGTTAAGTTTGTTTCCTATTCCAGCGGTAAAAAATTGTCTAGTAAATCTGTTATTGATTTTAGTCTTATTTTAGTTTACTAAAATACCAAGCAATTTTAGTCGACTAAAATAAGACTAAAATTAAAACAAATCAGATGACTAAAACTTGACTAAAACTAAAAAGAATTATAGTCAAAAGACTAAGACTAAAACTAAATTAAAATTTCTTGTCAAAATTAACACTGCTGTAAACTAGCTCTGGATAGTTCAGACTGTCTTATCAAAGCCTCTCAGTCGATACCCTGGACTTGTTTACTGTCCCATGAACGGGTTATACATTTGGGTATATGAGTATGAGTACATATGGGTTTTCATAGCAAGCTGTAACCCATGCTCTCAGCTAGGGCAGTGGAAAAATCACTCTAGTTGACCGTGTGACGTTGGTCATCATCAGTAGCTCTTCTCAGAGCTCACACCTAACATATCACCTGTCAACAGCTTATGTGAAATCCAGCCCACTCCCCTCTGCCCACTTATGGAGCTCAAACACTTGAGGGGTTACGCTTGTAACCATAACAACGGAAAACAACCTTGGTTTGGAGACACTTGTGTAAAAATGGTTGATTTGAAGAGTAACATTAGATGATGGATGTAAAAAGGTTAATGACAATTAATAGTAACTTGACTAATTTCACTAATTAGTTTGTTTAATTTATTTGAATGTTCTCTTTAGTTGCCTAGTGATTCTGTTGAACCAGTGTGTTCTCATACATGTAACATATAATTATATTTCTGTCATCACCCTCAAGACTTTTGGTTCATCTTCGGATGGTTCATCTTTTTTATTGAAGCATTTCCTTCATAATTTTTGTCCATCCATTGACAGCCTATGTAATCAACATTTTCAAGCTGCAAAAAGTACATAAAGACATTTTAAAATGAATCCATATGAAGCAAAAAGTTTAATCCATGTCTTCCAACAGATTTAGATTTAGATTTAGGCTTTCATTCACACATAACCAATGTATGTGTGTGACTTCCTAGAATCAATGAGGTTGTTTCCATGTGTCATTTGTGTTCCAAAGATGTGAACAAAAGTCTTATGAGAATTGTTGGTAACACTTTATTTTATAGTGTCATTGTTACATATATTACATGTATGATAGTAATAACTATAAATTATGCATAAATACATGCAACTAACCCTAAATTAAACCAAACCAAACCCTAAACCTAACCCTATAGTATGTACATGTAGTTACTTACTATTACTCAGTACTTAAATGTATAATTACACTGTAACAAAGAACCCTTAAAATAAAGTGTAACTGAATTTTCTTTTATGGGTGAACTATCCTATTAACATCAGAGCTGCTGATTATATCAATTACCTGTAGTAGCTTGTGCCCTCGTAAACAGCCATGAATTATATGGTTTCATTTATCAAAGAACTCCTTGTCCCAGACTTGAATTGCAGTTTATGTAGGGCTGGGAATTTTCTATTTTAAATTATCATTATTTTTCCCAAAATGCTGGAACTGGATGATTTACGTGCATTCTTTGTTGATGTGGATGGTACAATGTACCAAAAATACTGTCTTCTTTTCAGAAGAATGACTCTCGATTTTGGCAGAAACAGCCAAGTCGCTATGTGGCGTGTTCTTCTTATGCAGACAACTGCAGTGGTCTGAGTTCTCTTGTTGCCTGGAGAGGTTGTAGAGGGCAGCTGTCCCACTGGCCATGGAGTCTTAGTTAAATGTGGAAACTTACTGCAGATACTGTGTCCTTGCCGTGTCAAATAACAGTGGTGGTCCTCAAGGGTGTTTTCCAGCTTCTAAAGTGACATGAGGGATTCTGTGCTTGTACTAAGACTTTGCTCTTGAGACTTTTAGCATTTTATCATCTAGATTTGTGAAAAGTATAGCGAAATTATATTATTTTACTCACCTTAGTGTCAATCCAAACCTGTATGACTTTCTTTTGTGGAACACAAAAGAAGATATTTTGAAAAATCTCTTTTTTTTTGCTCTAATGAAAGTTAATCCCATGGGGATCCCATTGGTTTTAACTATTTGGACCAAAATTCGGTAATACTTTATTTTAAGGTGACATAGCTACACGTTACTTCATGTACTTACTATAGTAATACTAGTAAATTATGCATAATTACAAGTAACTAACCCTAACTCTATAGTAATTAATTAATAGTATTAATAATGTACTTATTTGCATAAGTACAATGTAACTATATCACCTTAAAATAAAGTGTAACCCAAAATTCACTTTTGTGTGAACTATCAGGTTTTAGCTAGATACTATGGACCAAAACATTCTTCAAAATATCTACTTTTGTGTTCCACAGAAGAAAGAAAGAAAGTCATACAGGTTTGGAGCAACATGAGTAAAACAATTTTCATTTAAAGTATGGGTTCCATGTCAAACTTGGTAAAAAAAAAAAAAAACTAAGCAAAACAAAAAAACACAAACAAATTTAATTTGTCCTATTTAAATCTCTGGGTCACACTAGAGAGTTACACTGAAGCCTGTTAAGAATTAAATTGTGAGATTTTGTAGTTGTTTGACATCTGACAGACAGATGGTTATAAATAAAACTTATTTCTTTAGGTCAACGACTGTAACCCAAGCATGAATTGTTATGCTGTAAAATATGTTTTTTTTACGATTTTAAGGGGTAAAAAAATCTGTTTTTCCCCTTGGAATTGAGTAGGATTACTAGTATTCAGCTTGAAAAGTACTCAGGTAAATTCCTCAAAACAATACTTAAGTGTTGTAGTGAACAGTGTTGGGTAAGTTACTTCAAAAAAGTAATTAATTACTAACTACTAATTACATCATCAATGTTGTATTTAAAATAATTTTCTAATTACTCTATCTGAAAAGTAATTTAATTACTCAATAAATAACTTATTACTAATTACTTCTTAAAATTCCTATAAACCTTGACTGGATAGACAATAGAAAGGAAACTCTTTTAATAATTTAAATATGAGTCAAACATGGAATAGTTTAGTCTTTTATAGCTATTTAAAACATTTTAACTTTATTGAAACATATACTATAATACTTTTATTTACTTTATAATACTTAAAAAAAAAATATATAATAATTTTTTAGTAACAAATAGGGATGTCACGATACCAAAAATCTAGTAGTACTTAGTAACGCATTACACCCAACACTGGTAGTGAAGTACAATTACTAAAGATTCCTGATTTTGATCACATATGAATCTCCACAGTTGGCAACATCAACATGGAATCATCTCTTTCCATCTAGCTAAAGATACATTTCATCCAGTCTTCCAGATTCTTCCCGTCAGAGGACCTAGCTATCCCTTATTTCCAAGATGAGCTAATTTTGTTATTATATGTGTTAATTGAAAGTTCACATTCTGTCAGTGCTAAAGCATGTAAATGGGCTCTAATTATGCAGCGCCAATGTCCCTCTCAAGTTAAATTTGAACTTTAAATTTAAAACTTTAAATAGAGATGTGGTGGTGTGAGGGTAGAGTGGGGAAACCTTTTTTGACTAGGTGAACCATAAGCCAAGTTCACATGCTAAAAATAAAGCTGGATCAGGCAAGGCAGTATTAGTTGAGACTGGCACTGAGAGAACACAGTCAAGCTCAGTTTTGGCACAGGGACTGAGACTTAGTCACAAGGACAGCAGTAGTCTCTTCAGTCAAGTGTACTGTCCCTGGGCAAGCACTCCTCCTCCTGCAAGGACAGAATCTCTTGCTTTGTGAGATTTTCAGCAAATCAGCGAATTGCTGCTCAACTTTTAGTACTGTCTCTGCTGATGACAGTTACAACTTTGGGCATTTCTGCATCGAAACTTTGTGTCCAGAAGAGCTTTCACAGACCGATATTGATGTGGAGAGACTCCACCAATCTGGATCGCTTTATCCTTTGCCACACTCGATCTGCACTGCATCCCAAAGCTCGAAATGTAACCTGGAAATGGCGCCTTAACTCCACTTTTGAGCAAAGACTGTTGTTATTATTCTGCAATACGTGCTCTTGAGGCGAGGACTATACTTCATATTGCAAGCCAGATACTGCAAGATCATCTTTGCAATATTGCTGGTCATTTTGAGAATTGTACATTTAACTCTTTCACAGTATTTGATTTGGTCAAACCACAAGAAGGCCAGAATGCGTGAGCTACTTCCTATCACGGTAAAGGAGAGGAAGGAGAGGGAGCGAATAAACAGCATTCCTGCCCCAATTCCTGCTCCAACATTCCCTATTACATACTCTATCCAAACCTCTAAGAAGTTTCCCTTTTTCCACTTCAAAAAATGCAGATACGAGGCGGAGAATGCCTTCTTCTCCAACCTGAAGCTGGTGGACTTCAACATCATCGACACCTTGGGAGTTGGAGGATTTGGAAGAGTTGAACTGGTAGGCCCGCCTTCTATATGTGTGCATTTCATGTTTTATGTTTTTATGTAAATAAAAAAGTCAAAAAATCATCAGTTTCTATAATAAAGCACTACAAGGTGACTGCAGCAAGAGAACAGTGAATGCATATGGTGTAGTTGCCTTATATTATTCAGCTCGTGTTATGCAACACCCCCAAAATAAAACTTCTGTTAACCGATAATAAAAATGCATTTTACTAATGTACTTTGCAGGGAATATGAGCAGCTCTCATATGCTTTACGGTGCTAAAGGACAGATCAGGTCTGGAAATGCTCTAACTCTATTCAGGGTAACTTTCCACAACAGAGCTATTAGGGCAGACATCTGATTTGCTGCCACACAAAGTTCAAGAAGACTAGTTCAATGAGTGAGTAGGTAGTTACACTGTAAAAAAAAAAAAAGAATTAACTTAAAGTTTAACTTTGTTTAACTTAAAGTAAGTTACCTGGTTGCCTTAAAATTTTGAGTTCATTGAAATTAAAAAGTTTGAGTTAATACAATGAAGGCGATTGGTTTAATCAACAGAAACTCAAAATATTATGTTATCTGAACCACATTAATTATAGATGGATGGATGGAGGTAGGACCAACCGATTGATCAAACAATAGATAGATATAGATAGATGTTCCTCTAAAAATCATTGATGTGTTTTCCGCATGACCATTTATGTTGAGGGAGGAGAATGACGGTAACTTTGACATAGAGAGGAGGGAAGAAATCCGCATTGCGGATCAGATTCTGTTGTAAAGGAAAGCCCAGAGGTCCTGGAAGAGGATTCCCCTTTCCCCTTGCCTATTTCTGGCAATGCGGCAACATAGTAAAAACAAGTGGCCTTTTCGCCGGACAGTGATATATGCTGGTAGTGCTATCCGTTTGCTAGATAGCTACAGGATCAAATGAACATGCAGATGCCTTCATAGAGACGCAATGTTAAGAATTCCTTCTCTCAGTCTATCTATTTCGAGGACCCTTAACACATTAATAGACCATGACTCAAGTGCTATATTAAGGAGCACTAGCACTTGTTTTTGATAGCTAGTTTCCATAGGAAATTAGCTTATTAGAACATTTTCTGTGCTAATTTTTTTTTTGTGTGTGCCTTTGGTGTCCACAGGTACAGCTCAAGAGTGAAGAGACCAAAACATTTGCAATGAAGATTCTGAAAAAGCGTCACATCGTGGATACGCGGCAACAGGAGCACATCCGCTCTGAGAAACACATCATGCAGGAGGCTCATTCTGATTTCATTGTAAGGTAGGTGCTAAAACCTCCTTAGAGCATCATTGGAGGTCATATCCTACAAATATCAAGGCAAAAATAAAAATTGATGGACAAAAATGTGTGGTTGTGTTCCATCAGGTTGTACAGGACTTTCAAAGACAGCAAATATCTGTACATGTTGATGGAAGCCTGTCTAGGAGGAGAGCTTTGGACCATTCTTAGAGACAGGTAGCCAAATGGTGGTGGAAGCTAATCAATCTAAATAATAAAAAACCAGTAAATCATGAGGTTTTTTTATATCTATATTCATAGAGGATCATTTGAAGACTCCACTACACGGTTTTATACAGCCTGTGTGGTCGAAGCATTCGCTTACCTGCATTCCAAGGGAATAATCTACCGTGATTTAAAGCCAGAAAATCTCATTCTGGATCACAGAGGATATGCTAAACTTGTGAGTATACATCTCAAGAGCCTTTTTAATATGAGATGACACATTCTGAGGCTGGTGAATTTTAAAGACTTCTGTTAGTGTCAAGCGGTATCAGAGGGGAGGGACTTCTCTTTCTAGAGAGCATCTGATTGGACAACAATTTGTATACTTGTATGCAAGATGAGTCATTGATATTTTGGTCCATTTATCCAAAATGAGAAATACTTTTAAATGTGCATATCTTTTTCTTATCAACTTTTTAGTACACTTGGAAATTCAGCTAACATGCATGTACTAAAAGCTGTAATTTTGGTCTACTTTTAATATGAAGAGTCTATTCGTCTCTTGTAGGTGGACTTTGGCTTTGCTAAAAAGATTGGATTTGGGAAAAAAACATGGACTTTCTGTGGAACGCCAGAGTATGTAGCCCCAGAGATCATTCTTAATAAAGGCCATGACATCTCAGCAGACTACTGGTCATTGGGAATTCTAATGTATGAACTCTTGACTGGAAGGTAATCATGTTTCCTGTCATTGTGTTTGAAAACTTGTTTGTCTTTACAAGTTAAGCTAAAATGTTTTCAGCTTCTGGATTTGTTAAGTTTACGCCTTCTAGTTTTATAAAAATCTGATGTGTGTTTCTTGTTCAGCCCACCATTCTCAGGACCAGATCCAATGAAGACATATAATATCATTTTAAGAGGCATCGACATGATAGAATTTCCAAAGAAGATCACCAAAAATGCAGGCAATCTAATTAAAAAACTATGCAGGTGGGTACATTTGAAAACCCCTGAGGTTCAGTCTGATTTATCAACAATTATTGACACTCTCTTTCAGTTAAGTTTTAAATTAACTTAAAATGTTCTGCTGTTCCAAAGCTGTTAACCTTTAGCACACATTATACCTTAAGGTTAAAACAAATCCTTAGTTGGAAATATAGTGGATCTGGGTTTGGCAAAGGCAATGTTCGACAAAATCAGATCCATAAATTAATCTCTTTTTTCCCAAATATATTGTTTCCTCCAGGGACAATCCATCCGAGAGGTTAGGAAACTTGAAAAATGGAGTCAAAGATATCCAAAAGCACAAGTGAGTTCTATAATACCCCTATTATTTGGGAATTTTTAAATTGTGTTTTTTTAGGTTTGGAAACATTAACATTGAAGTCAAGGAATTACTATATATATTGCCAATATATACAAACTATACATATATTTTGTCTTATTGTGCTGTGCATGGGGTCAACATATTTTGACATTTAAATCTAAATCTATTCTATTAAATTTAAATCTTTAAAATTAAATATATTACTTCCTAAGACTTAATGTGACATACAACTGGAAATACCACCCTACGCAGGATCTTTATTCTGATCTTAATTCTATTTTTCCATCATAGATGGTTTGAAGGCTTTAACTGGGACGGTCTGCGGAAAGGAACTCTCACACCTCCCATTATTCCTGATGTGAGTATTCCACATCTCTAGAGGGTTGGGCAAAATCAGAATTAAAAGTTCCTTTTTAATTCATTAGTGTAAATTTGAATTTAACTGTCAGGAAGAGGAATTAAGAGAATTGCAATTCAAATAAATTCAGCAGTCACCCAAAACTTTTGCTTAATGTTAATGTTGTTAATTTTGTTAAATACTGTCAGAATTTCTACAACCATCAATTATTATTATTATTATAAAACATTATAAGAATAATATTACTATTATAATTTCACTGTAAAAATTTTTTTAAGTATTTAAGAAAAATATAATAATAATAATTATTATTTTATTGTACAGTAAAGCTGTAAAATTACTATAATAATTGATTAATTAATATATATGAATTAAATACTAATGTATATCGGTTGAAACTTTAGACACCGAATAATGCATAAACAATGTAGGTACACATTATTATTGAGCTCTTTTACAGTTGTGCTTATGACATTCACATTACTGCTCAATATTTGTGTGTCTAACATCCCATTTCCTCCGCTCACGCACCTATTAGGTTGCGAGCCCGACTGACACCAGTAACTTTGATAGCTTTCCTGAGGACAACGAGGACCCTCCCCCAGATGACAATTCCGGCTGGGACACTGATTTCTAAAACTGAAACTTGTTACACGCCCCGCCCTGGAGTGTCCTGTATGGTTTGTCAGCCTGAGGGTGCGATTGAAGAGGAGAATGGAAGACGTCTAGCCCAGCTCTGTGACACCAAGTTGCCTTCGCCCATGCTTCTGTCCTGCGGTACCACTAAGGGCGTCCCAGCTCCCCCGCCGCACCCCACGACTCCCATAACTGTCCTGATAATAAAGACTGGAGTTCATATTTGGCCTCAGATATGGACCCGTTCTGGCACAAGTGTTTCATAAATGAGCCCTTCATATTTTTTTCTGTGCTGTTTTATGTTTGACTGATTGCACAAGCAGGCTTTGCAGGTTATGTATCTGGGTTCTTAAAATAGAATCAGTTGAGACAGGACTGTGATCCGGGCTGAGTATTGATAATGTTTCTAAGATGCATATTAAGAAGGATTTTAGTTTGCGGTTACTTTTAATTGTGACATATTTGTGTGTAAAATACATTTGGAACAGAAGCACACCAATGTCACATACTTTAAAAAAAGATTATGTAGTGGATATAGATTGATTGATTTTTAGATATAATTAAATTCATTTCCATGATGTCCTTTTTTATGTATACTCCTTTTAAAGGGATAATCCATCCAAAAATAAAACCTGTGTCAGACTTATGTAATTCCAAACCTGTATGTTTTTCTTCGGTTCCCATTGGCTTCCATTCAACATTATATGGAAAAAAAATACAATGGAAAGCAAAGGGAATGAATACCAACATCCTTCGAATATCTTCTTTTGAGTTTCGCAGAAAAAAGAAAGTCATACTGGTTTGGAATGACATGAGGGTGAGTAAATAATGACAGAATTTATATTTTTGGGTGGACTATTTAAATTTGTATTCAGAATCTTCTTCTAGAAGGTTTCTAGACTGGTTACATTTTATTTGTAGATGAATGTTTTCGAAGGTTCTGAATGTTATTTTGGGTAACACTTCCATCATTACTGAATAACTACACAGAAACCAATGAGTAACAGAAGTGTTGTGACTCAAGTGTTACTATATCATTCTAAAGGAATTACTCATTTGGAACAGTATATAAAGTGAAAAGCATGCTAACTTTCTAGTAACTCTCTAGGTTTTTATAAGGTTTTGGATAGTAATAACTCAAGTGTTTCTACATCCTTCTAAAGGAATTACTGGCCATTCGGATCAGTAGCCTATTCTAAGGTAAAGATCATGGTAACCCACTAGTAATGACTCAAGTGTTGACAAATCAATCAGAAGGAATTACTATCAAAAATGTTACAAAAAGCTCCAATGACTTCAGTCATTACAAGAGAGTTATCATGCTTTTCACTTTAGAATACTGTTCCAAATCATTAGTAATACCTTTATAAGGATGTAATAACACTTGAGTCATTACTAGTGGGTTACCATGATCTTCACTTTAGAATGAATTATACATTATGCATTATTCACATTAATTATGAATCTGAAGTTCTCAGTAGTCCTCTGGGAGGTATGAAAAATATTAGTTACTGATTAGCTAATAGTGAACTACCTCATTCAACCCAGCACTGTTACTAATTCATTAATTGGAGTTTTTTGTTAGTTACAAGAATGTTATTATTGTGCTACTCATTTGTTTCTGTGTAGTTATTGATTAATGACGGAACAGTATTCTAAAGTGTTACCTTTGTTGTTGTTTAAATCTACTCAAATATTGAATCAGACTCGATACAGTTTGTCCACCACTAGAGGGCAGGCTTTTTACTAAAATACACACTGTACTTCTCTAGTGGAAGGGCTGTCAAGTCACAGCTTCCCAGATAAAATGTGGGTAAGATCAAGATTGTTTATGAAGTTACATAATCAGCTCTATTGTTGATACCAGACATACATTTCTTCCGTCATTTTCACCAATCATATTCATGACTCTACCTGACTCATTTAAACAATGATGAGAAGACTGCCTGTGGTCTATAATAGCTTGAACACAAAGTGCTGTGCTGGAAAACCAATTACGTAATCTTATTTATTGTAGGACCAGGAGTAAATATTTATGTATATATATATATATATATATATACATATATACAGTGGTAATATTTTTGTGATATTTGTAGAGATTTATTGTCAGAGTAAAACCAGTCCTATTGCTTAGGATTTTTTTTAGCTGTTTTAGTTGTCCTTTGTTATCTTCACTTTTCAGGATGGATATTCTGTGCTCACCATATAGCTTTTGGCATTATTGAAAGTGCCTTAAAACAATGGCATTCAGAATTCACCCTGCTTGTTTTGATGCTGCATGGCTAGGTCAGACACCTCAAATGTTCTTCTTAATCAGTTGTGGCTTTTTTTTTTTTAAAGGTACAGAGATTTATATCCCTTTTTCTTACAATAAAAGCATCTTTCAAAGTAATTCTTCCGCATAAAGCTGCTGTTTTCATTTGCATGTTATGTTCAGAAGTTCAGAATGTCCTACAAACAAGATTTGCTATCTTGTCCTACAAACAAGGTTTAGCCTGAGGTGTTAGTATTATGAAGGGTCTGACTCATATCAGCTGGTGATAATGCTCTGTAAACATCTGCCCTCCCCTCTTCCCAACAGATAACACACAAGCATGGTAACTTTTCATTGCCAGCACTGTGGCCCATAGACATCAAAAGATGTAAACCCAGTGGGTAGAAAATACATCTTTGACCTGCAGTTCACAGCTAAAGCCATCAGTCAGTGGCATATCTGGGTCATTTCTACAGTTTGGTGGATTTTGGACAGAGCAGGTTTGTTGAAAACATCTTTAAAATTCAATTATGTTTTCAGTCTTGTCAGAGGGAGAAAACGTCTATCATAATACTCAAGCTCATAGTATAACCTATAATAATTCTGACCAACTATTTTAAAAATCACATTCTATGACATTTGTTCTCTCTGTTACATGACATATTTACAATGCAATGTGTAACAGGGTGGATGTTTTACGCTAATAAAGCCCATTACTAGCTTTGAAAGAACAACATGCTATAGCAGAAGACTAAAGTTTAGGAAGAATTAAAAAAATAATAATAATAATTCATGCCCAGTACAAACTGACACAACAGGGTGGATATGTTTTACACTATAAGTGACCTAAAAATGAGGAAAAAAGAGAAAAGTTCATGATTAATTCTTACTTTGTCACTTCTAGCAAGTCATGTGATTTAGGGCATAAATTTAAGATTTTAAAGGGCAAATCGCACCAGTGTAACAGGGTGGACTGAAGTTTGAGGGGTGTAAGATAGTAAGATTGTTTTTTTGTATTTTTTTTTTTGTATTATTATTAGGTACTAATAAATTTGTTAGTACATCTTGGAAAACTATGTGGCATTAAAGTTGATTAACATTTTATGTAAAATATGCAGTATTGTAATAGGAATGACCCATCTGTAGGAATGACCCATCTATTAATAATTGGTGATTTTACCCTATATAAAGCTTTTAATATTTATATATTTGTTACACACTATATAAATAGACACAACAATCTTACAAAAGTCATGAAAACATTAAATGAATAGGCCTATAACATTGGGTTATGGACATTTAGAGCTAAATGTCACTATAAGAATAACGGGGAGAGATTTTTTTCTTTTACTTACAGTAAATTCTTTACCCAGCTTCAAACATGAAGTCCAACAAAGCATCAACAAAGAAACAAGTTTGTTTTGGAGAGTCATCAGAGGACATGCATCACCCCCCCGCTTAGATACTGGCACACCAAAGGAGGACAGGACAGCAACTTACACAAATAAACGACGTACCTTTCCATTCCATCTGCAGAATGAATAACACACCATTACCACAAGAGGGAATGTCTGACTCCCGCACGATCAATTGAAAATTAGAAAAATCTAATTAACACTTTCAGATGTCATTGGAACAGCGCTTTTTACCTTGGTGACGGGCGTTTGTAATATTTTATCCGAGAGTCGGTAATACAAATTTCGACTCTCAAATCTGAGTTTATAGATTTGGTTTTAATAGAATTTTATTAAAACAAAAACTTCAAGAGTTGTAAATGGACTTGGTAAATCGTACATGACATAAATGCACAGTAACGTTTTCATAACCTGAATCATGGCTGCAACAAAATGAACTCAACTGGGACACAATAAAAAGCTTATAAGCCTAATAAAACGTAGGCTAATTAAAAAAACAAAAAAAACAACATGCCTCATCAGGGTGTCAAGTGATGAAGTTAAGTCACAACGTAAAAGAATTCGCCGATTTGAATCTATTTAAAAGAATCGAAACACTTTTCAAAGATATTGCAATAAAATGAAAAGGCACGCATAATATTCATGTGCCAAATTAAGTTGCACTTTAGCTCAAAAATTCAGTGAGTTACAGATGCCGAAGCAAAAAGTGTTACAACCATACCCGGTCTAGCCTACAATGACGTTACCGCGCGTTACAAGATTTTTTTAATTGCTTTTTTTTTTATTGCTGAATTATAATCAGGGTCAATCGGGAGCCCTGGCCTGAATGAGCTGTCATCAGGAATTTTAAAACAGGATTACCTGGCATCCCACTAAATGAATTTGCTAAGTACAATGTCTACAAAAAGCCGCTAAAAGCCGAGCAAATGGACTGTTTGCGAAAATGCCGTCGCTGTTGAAGTCTGATTAAGACACGGGCTTCAGTCCTTTTTGATCTGAGCTCATCAAAGGGTCCTTTACACAAGCTTCATTTTACACCACTGTAGGCTTTGGATGTACAATTAAAACAAAGCCAATAGACAAAAGGATGGGGATGAACCCTGCCAATTCAAGTTTAATGAAGTGTATTGAGCGTTTGTCCTGTAGTCGTCTATTAGAAGTGACCCGGCCCTGTCAACGACATCAAAGACATTGATTTGGGAGTTATCCCGGAGTATTGGGCAGGCAGACACTTTGGTATTGTTAAATCATTTGCGCAGTTTATACCCACCAAAGTGTCATATTGCAATGCTATAATTATTATTAATGGTAACTATAATTTAAGAGCAATCTATTCATGCTGCAACAGATCTCATTTTAGACAGCGACTGTAACCTCACCTTCTCAGTATGTAAATACTATATTTTGACAAAGATTCACATGGGTGATTAATAGTTTTATTAATTGGTTCACAAGCGAGATTAATTGTTTTATTCTGTTCTAAAATTTAGAGCTCATGTCTTTATAATCAGATAGATCAATGGATGAACCACGGCACCTAAGAGCGTCACATTCTTATCTCAGATTGCTAATCACGCACTATTTGTTTAAAAGCACAGACTGAATGATAATTAATTCGGTAAACTTCTCACTTCTTCTTATTTGCATATTCACTTTGATCTTTTGCACTTGTTTAATCAAACGCATTTCAAAGAGCCCCCATCACGGTTATGACACAATTTCTGCTAATTATGTCAAACTTCAGCATTTCTAACATGAAATGTAGCTTTCAAACTCACTGTGAAAACTGTGAAACTATGGGACAATAAAATCTGGATATCCAGGCGTATCTACATGTCCAATGACTGACATCCAGACATCCATTTCTGCTTTTTGAATAGAGAAATAACCAGACTGCATGCAATAAAAAGTGTACTAAAATTTGCAAATGATAACATTTTATTGTATTATTGTAATAATATTCCAGTTCTAAAATTATAAATACATTAGTAAAAATATTGATTCAAACCGATCGTCAGTGTAAAAAAATGTTTCTCGGTTTTCTTTAATAGCAGTTCAATTCGAAGTGTTTGAACTTTGCATCACTTTAATTTTACATAAGCAGTTAAAGTTTTGTAAACTGGTAAATGTATCTACAATATTGCATAGTAGGGCCATATAATACAGTATAATAGTCTATATGTATAGTAAGTTTTCATTAAACTTCATTATTTCTCTGAGCTAATGACTGGTTTCCCCATTAAAGTGAATGAAATAAGCAGTATTATTGAGGTGGCTGTTTGATGGGAGCTCATGAAGACGTGCATACAAACACACTGATAGACAGACAGCTCATGAGTCATGACACAACGCTTTGAAATTTCATCCAGCTCTTTGTTACTCTCAGGGAGGGGCGGGAGCGCAAACAACCCCGCGCGCGTATAAATGAAGCGTCTTGCGCTCTTGAGGAACCACAGAAGAGCTCTGCTCACCTCGGGAATACATCCTCCATCCAAGGAATAGCAGACCTGACAATGCTGCACATTGCCATGTTCTCTACCGCATGCCTCATTCTTGCGGGCTACATCAAAGTGGCATCCGCTGGTTCTGTGGTGCTCAACTCGAATGCTATTAAGGTCGGTTTAGGTGTGTCGAGTCCCGGTCTCCCGGTCAGCCCGAGTCCGGATGAGTCACCTGCGGACAGCGGCAGTCTGAACTTCGCCATTGATACACCGCAGGTAAGAATATAAATGAGCACATGTTATTTCAGACAGCTGCTTTTACTTCGTGGTCGTTTGACTAATTGTGTATTTCTAAACTCCAGCAGCCTTTAATCTGCGAGAGTGATGAGGAATGCGGTGGCGAGGAGTTCTGCTTCCTGTCTCGCGGAGTCTGTCTCCAGTGCAAGAAGCGCAGGAAGCGCTGCATCCGGGATGCGATGTGCTGCCCTGGCAACCATTGCAGCAATGGTAAGATCAAACTTTTAAAAAAAAAAAAAACGAGGCGTAGAAACGTTTAATCGTTATATAGCCTAAACGATTAACAAGAAATGTTGGCTAACAATGAACCTCTTCCTATTAGGAGTTTGTCTTCCAAATGATCCTGACATGATTCATCAGATTGGAATGGAAGAGTTTGTTTCCATCTCCCAAGAGAACTCTACTGTTGTGGTGCCACCAAAAGTTGCAACTCAAGGTTTACCACAAAACCAAATGCTGAGAGGTAAATAATGATTCTAATTAACCACTATGTTATGTTGACTTTATCGGCTATGTTGTGTGTCTATGTGTAGAATAACTCAGTAGGCAGATATTTTAACCCTCTGGTGTATCACAAACTTTTCAGGAATGTGAGCGGTATTAAGATGTAAAAGCAAAAGACATGTAGACCTTTTGGAGCATGTTGAGATGCGTTTATAATCCAGTTTTAAGACTAAGACATTCTTATAAAGTAACACGTCATGAAGTATAAACCTGATCCAAAATGTGACGTTTTTTTGATACCCCAAAAAGAACATGTCAGTTGTGCGTGATATTCATGGTTGTTATTTTGTTAATAAAGGACTGGAGGGAGAAAACTGTCTGAGATCATCAGATTGTGCTGAGGGACTCTGCTGCGCTCGTCACTTTTGGTCCAAAATCTGCAAGCCCGTCCTAAAAGAAGGCCAGGTCTGCACCAAGCACAAGAGGAAAGGCACCCATGGCTTAGAGATATTCCAGCGTTGCGATTGTGGGGAAGGTCTGTCCTGCAGAACGCAAAGAGGAGAAGGCAGCAAGTCATCACGGAGTCTGCACACCTGCCAGAGACACTGAATGAACGTTCAAGGAATTTCTTTCACAAGCTCCGAGAGAAGCGAAAAACAGACTTGAGCGACGAGCGGTTGAGGGAAGCAGGACTTGGAATGGGATACTCTGTTTTTCAACTGGTTTCCTCCATTTCCTTGTGTCAACATCGCAGAGTAGATATAATTGTTTCTCAACGGAACGTAAACATTGCAGTAAATTACTGTATTATACTGTAAATAATATAAGGCAGTTGGCACTTAATTCAGATATTTTTGTCAACCCTGTTTTGAAGAAGGTGCTTCAGTCTTTTGCTAGTCTATCTTAAATGTGTATACTTCTGGTTTTTACAGTCATATAGAGCTGATTTAAATGTCTATTTTATTCTAAATAAAGAGTGTAAAGATGATATTCAGCATACAGTGTTTTAAATCATGTTTGCATCAAGAGAATTAAGAGAGAGTTTCTCATGCTGCATGTAAAGGATACACAGAATGTTAAGTTAGGTGCGGTTAGAGCCGAGGAGGTTTTATGGATTCCCCTCTAGAACTTTAATTAAGGTATTTAATAAGGTGTGTCTATATTTAATAAGCCATAAGATACCTTTCCACCACTGGGGGAAAACAAATAAAATTCAAAGTCTGTATTTAATTGCATCAGGAAGGCTATTTTTAGTTTTTATTACTTTGAAGTCATTTTGTGTTATACATGTTGAAACAAATATACGAAAGATAACAAGGAGATCAAAATGATCAGCAAATGATCTATTATTTAAAAAGCACTTTTTTGAAGCATATGATATAAAAAGCTACAAGCACAACACGAAAGACCAATGTGACAACAATACAGTAAACAAAATAGCAGTAATGTAAACTAACCCATCTTGAAACGGAGATTAAAAGCCACCATGTCTGATTGATCCGATGCTTTCAAAAGCATTTATATAGACAGGTCACACATTACAAACAAGCATCTGTTTGAGGTCTGCTTGTGAATTCTGTCTGTCTCTCTCTTTGAAGGTGAGAGGCTTTAATATGGTCTAGCACGTGGAGACTGACTATAGTCACCTTCTCTTTAAAGCTCAAGGATGCTCACTGATAGTGGCAGCGTTTAATGGCTCTGTCTGCTCATAGCCAGAGCTTGGGAGCTGCATTTCAAACCTTCCAGTAAATCATTACAGCACATATATCAGACTTAAATGAATTTATTGGTTTTATACACAGTTAAATGATTATTATTAACCTCTTTTATGTTTTAATGTTGGTCGTTTTAACCGAATAGCATATTCTAACAGAACATAATGCTGCAAAAGAGCTTCTCAAAACACGCCCTCAGAAAGTTCGTTTTGCGGGTATTGCTTCCTCTTGCATTTCTCCCAGCTGTAATTGGAAACTTTAAGTCTTTTACCTGGAGCTGTCAAGAGAGACAAAGCAGTGGGGTAAGCATTTCAAAGCACAGGATATACAGTTTGCAATTGTCCCTTTCCCATCCGTGTGCTTCGGCTGGCATTGGAGAGGCTTTCTCCCAGCTTTTGTCAATACCGTCAACAGCTTGAAGACCACAAACATCTGTGGATGGAATCCCGAGCTGCACAATGGTGCAAAAGTAACCCAAAACTCTGCAGTCTGCATACAGTAAAGCAGTTAAGTCTTTGATGCAAAAGATTTCCGCAACAGGTCAAGGCCATTTGATCTGCTTCACTAAGAGGAATCAAGAGTCCATAAAGGATGTTTCTAGTGTTCGAGCAGAAATAATCTGCAAACATGAGTGTGAAAAGGTGGATTTCCTTCTTTTTTCAAACTAGGTACAATAAAGAAGCACTACTGGGGCTTCTGAACACAGCAGTGTGAATGTTTGCGAACTGCCCCTAAAGCCTGGTTCACTTTGAAGTTGAGATCAGTCAACACTTCACGGCACATGCTATTTTTCAACAAATAGTTAAGTAACTGGGACTCACACGCAGAGTTACTTAAAAAGAACCCAAACACATTAGCGCGAATTGAGCATTTACGCTCGAAAGTATGTGCCGGTGAAGGTAGTCTGGCTGTTTTAATGACATTTGGCAAGATGAATGAGACACGTGGCTGTATGTGTCATAATATTTGATCCAATTGAATTTTTGCTTATCGATCTCTTTGACAGTTTGAGAAACTATGAAGAAATTAAAGAAGCAAACAAGAAATAAAGTGATAGATACATACTGTATATATTTGACATTGCCTTATTAAAATAAAGCTTCCAAAAGAGGTTAAGATTTTATTGTGGTTAAAGCTTAGATCTCTTAATGTCAATTAGCCTTAAGCAGGTGGAAGTGAGATGAGAGGATACAATTAAGAAAACATTTTGAACATTTTGTGTGGTAAAAGATGTTTTTCTCGGTATTATAATGGCAGATGCGCTGCATAAATGAATGACATTTGCGTGGTTGTCTTTAATTTAAAGGTTGTGCGTAATTACTTGTATGATCTTGCCTTAGAGTCACGGTAAGATGTTTTCATCAAAGGGGTGAAAATACTGATGTGGTGATTAAATCAGCAGATCATGGAATATTATGAAAATAATTAAGCAGCATTATTTTTTCAATTTGTGCAAGGATAATTTGCATTCTGAGCTGTTTTACAGAATTTTATTCAATTGACTCGCACAGTTAGCATTTGAGGAATTATATACCCAAGTCTAAGCATTGTGCATAAATACAGAGATGTCTCGTCTGTGTCACACAGAGTAGAGGTTTGTGGGTCAGTGTTGGCTGTAGAATGGCTTGGAATGACCCTGTGCTGTTTTACTAGCTGACTGACTGCCATGCTTGCAAATTACAGACAGCGAGATCCGACTGTAATGATGGCAGGCGTCACAGATATGAGCTCTTTAAGATGCATGGTTTGCAGCAGCAGACAGCAGCCTGACAGAGTCCAAACACAGAGTTAGAGAACAGAACGGCTCTGTTTATCTCAACTCAAGGGGGCGAGAAAGTTGTCAATGTCAACAGCTATAGGTGAATTTTATGATTCTGAATTGTTAGCCTTCATAACTGAGGTACCATTATGAGGTATCTCAAGATGACAAACGCACCAAATTCACAAACAAACCACTTAAAATGGCCTTCTTTTTTAATGCTTTTGAAATTTTGGGGCCTGAATCTGACGAAAAGATTCTTTGTTGCTTTCAAGATTCTTTTTGCTTTCAAAGTTGCTTTGTATAATGGAGTTATGTTGTAAGTATCAACTTTGTCTTAGGTGTTTCTTCTAAAATACATAATTGTTGACATACAGTATAGAGTATAGAACTATAAAATGACTAATGGTTGTATAGCTCAGATAACTTAGAAGAATTTGATGAGAACTTTTGGAATTCGTATTGAGATCTTGGATAATCTAATCCAATCAGTTTAAATCATTGTTGAGATCTCTTTTGAAACTCTAGATGAGATGTTTTAAGTGTTTTACATAAACCACAGCCACATGTGCAAAAGCGATGCTTTGGTTTGGATTCTTGGCATAAATCTAACACAACACTTGGTTTAGTTAAATGGTGTTCAATGTGTTGGTTTTCTAAGACATAATTTTGACACATTATCTGACTGTTTATATCATCATTAAACTAAAAAGGGCATGCTATGTCATGGAACATCTGAGAATGGTCTGAATGCCCGCTCTTGTTCCACGCAGCTTTATGATGTGATTTATGGACATCTTGGTCACTAAGGCCTGTCGGCATAATTACCAAAATTACATGATAAATATTTGGCATGTTTTGATGTCTTGTGGAAAAGTCATTTTCGTTTGTGTTGACAAATGCCTGGTTCAGTATTATGATTTCAAACACTGGTGAAGAATATGATTCGAGAAAAAGGACAAACAGCCTCTCATCCTTCACTCAAGTAGCAGATTCTGGAATGGCTATATGAAGTTTTATGGCAAACCACTTGTGCACCTGTCATGTTTTTTAGACATTGCATCTTAAGTAACAAAATAACCTTCAGACAAATTAAAAGATATTATACTTCTCATAGTTTGCAACAATGTTTTGTTACTAACTGTTGCACAATTATGAGTTACTCATTTTTTATTTTTCATTTTGGTTTTGGAAGAAAAGAGCTCAATACACTGCAACTGAAGAAAACACATGCAAATAGTGAGAGCACCAGCAAATTAAGAAAACACCTTAATCAGTTTGACAACATATGTGCTGCAAATAGTGACAATGCAACCAAATACAAAACACGCTGTAAATACTCACAACGCAACCAATACAGAAATGTGCCGTAAATACTCACAACGCAACCAATACAGAAATGTGCTGCAAATACTCACAAAGCAAGCAAATACTCACAAAACAAACAAATACAGAATCACGCTGTAAATACTCACAACGCAACCAAATACAGAAACATGCTGCAAATACTCACAACGCAACCAAAATACAGAAACATGCTCCAAATACTCACAACGCAACCAAATACAGAAACATGCTGCAAACACTCAAAATGCAACCAAATACAGAAACGTGCTGCAAATACTCACAACGCAACCAAATACAGAAACATGCTGCAAATACTCACAATGCAACCAAATACAGAAACGTGCTGCAAATACTCACAACGCAACCAAATACAGAAACGTGCTGCAAATACTCACAACGCAACCAAATACAGAAACGTGCTGCAAATACTCACAATGCAACCAAATACAGAAACGTGCTGCAAATACTCACAATGCAACCAAATACAGAAATGTGCTGCAAATACTCACAACGCAACCAAATACAGAAACGTGCTGCAAATACTCACAATGCAACCAAATACAGAAATGTGCTGCAAATACTCACAACGCAACCAAATACAGAAACATGCTGCAAACACTCACAACGCAACCAAATACAGAAACACGCTGTAAATACTCACAACGCAAACAATACAGAAATGTGCTGCAAATACTCACAACGCAACCAAATACAGAAACACGCTTCAAATACTCACAATGCAACCAAATACAGAAATTTGCTGCAAATACTCACAACGCAACCAAATACAGAAACACGCTTCAAATACTCACAATGCAACCAAACACAGAAACACGCTGCAAATACTCACAATGCAACCAAATACATAAACGTGCTGCAAATACTCACAATGCAACCAAATACAGAAACAAGCTGCAAATACTCACAATGCAACCAAATACAGAAACACGCTGCAAATACTCACAATGCAATCAAATACAGAAACACGCTGCAAATACTCACAACGCAACCAAATACAGAAACACGCTGCAAATACTCACAACGCAACCAAATACAGAAATGTGCTGCAAATACTCACAATGCAACCAAATACAGAAACACGCTGCAAATACTCACAACACAACCAAATACAGAAACGTGCTGCAAATACACACAACTCAACCAAATACAGAAAAGTGCTGCAAATAGCACAAAGCTCAATGTGCTGCAACTGAAGAAAACACCAGCAAACAGAAAAAAAAACATCTTCATCAGTTTGACAATACGTGCGCTGCAAATACTGACAATGCAACCAAACACAGAAATGCGTTGCAAAAACTGACAATGCAACCAAATACAGAAACACGCTGAAAATACTCACAATGCAAATAAATACAGAAATGCACGGCAAATAGCACAGACCACAACAGAAATGTTTCAAGGGGACCCCAAAGTGACGAACCTGGCTGGGACATGCTTATTGTTCAATGTCTACTTATCAGAGATGTTGTAGATTACCTAAATGGTGAGTTTTTTGTTTATTTTTACATCCTGATCATATGTGCGTTGTATTTGCAGCGCATTTCTATATTTGGTCATTGTGCTGTGAATATTTGCAGTACTTTTCTGTATTTGGTTGCATTTTGAGTATTCGCAGCACATGTGTTGTTAAACTAATGAAGATGATTTCTTAATTTGCTGGTGTTTTTTTCTCTTTGCATGTGTTCAGTTGCAGCGCATTGAGCTCTCTCAGCCACCGTACATGAGATTACTAGGGTGTTTTTCTCTGGAATAAATCTTAGATGCATGATATATCAGGACCCAATAGATTATCAGCTGTTTTTTAAATGTATTACAATCAGTCAATATTGGAGATATAGTTGCATATAGTTACACACACAGAACATATAGCCTATACATAGAACCAAAATAGGATTTATACACTTGGCTTTGTGCACTGTAGAGAATTGGTGTAGAAATACGTATTATGTCAACCATTAAATGAGAATAAATTTGCAGAGAAGCCTGCAAAAGTGTGACACTGAACTAGATGTAGGCTACCGTACTGTTAAGTATCCTATTGCAGCACTGAGCTGATGATGTGGATGCATATGTTTGTGTCATGTGGAGGACAGAGGCAGCTTCTTTGCTGTCACCATGGTGCTGGGTGTCATCGTCGTTTAAGTGTCTGATTAGTCCAAAAGTTTCCACACCCACTCATAAAAAGTCTCTATTGAGTTTCAATGCATTAGCAGAGGGGCAAAGAACTCCACTGTGTTCTAAAAGAAATAGTTCACCCAGAAATAAAAATTCAACACCATAAAGTAATACAGAACTTGCACCCTGCATTTCAAGCCTTCAGATTCAGAATTTTATTGTTGTTATTATTGAAAATATGTTTTGTTAATAATAAATTTGGATCTGTTTTTGTAATTTATGAAGCTTGACAGATGTTTTGATTCTTCAGAATTTCTCTTCTTTCAAAGAAAAAACGCACACAGATTTGGAATGGCATGAGCATGTGCAAACAATGACAGACTTCTCAGTTTAGTGTAAACCATCCCTTTAAGACAGCAACTAAATATAGCCAACTAAACATTTTAAGGTGTTCCGCATGTGATGCCCTTCCTCGTAAGGCTGGATCTGCGATTCCCCGAAGCGCAAACGCTGGAGGCATCTTCCTCTTTGAGGTTTGCAGGTCACCCAGAGTTAAAGACAGATAACACTGCAAACCTCAACAGAGATTTACACAATCGCTTTGGAAAAGAAAGGCATATCTCCTGTCTCCCTCTGAAAAGAGACAATGTCATTCCACAGGAGCGCTCAGACCGCTGATCTTCATCATTAAAGACAATTATGTCACATTCACTTCTCCTCTCCCTGCTCTGAAGGGAAGTAGCCAAAGCCAATTTAATGTTCCTCAATTGTCTCCTTTGTACTGCATACAGTTTACTGGGGCTTAATAGGGCAGGCCGCTTCCCTTTGATATTACCTCTTCCTCCGCCAAACCCATAATGCCCCCATTTGTTCTACACAAAAGCCCAACTTAAACTACACAAAGAGGTGGTTACACAGAATCTCATTTGCTTAAGTGATTGCATCCACAAAAAAGGCTTGAATCTTTGATCTCAGTGAGGTGCAAATGTGTTGGCTTTGCTCGGACCGCAGGCCGTTGTGTGGCAGCGTGAGGCGCTGACCGAAACAATGGAGCCCCTAATTCGAGCTATTACCCGCACATTACTATCTGCGTGTTTGCTCATTTGCACAAGGGTTTAGGAGAAAAGAATATGTGTCGATGGGTGGACAGATGCAGTGAGTCCGTCAAGTTTATCTGTGTCATCCGAGAGGACCAGCGGGCAGGCTTAATTTGGAGGGGCCACTTCAAAAAGAGCAGCTTTGGCTGCTGTCGAAAGGCAAACAACATTTAGCACCTCAGCGCCTAGTGCTAATGACAAACAAGCTGCTCGGATCCACATGAAAGAGGGGCATCCTTGGGTCTCCATCAATGACCTTTTCAAATACACTTCCTCCACACACAAAAGAGCACACCATCCATCTCCTCAGAGGAGCAACCGTGCTACCCAGGCCCATTCACCAGCCCTCACTCTAAATATGAATGCAAGCACGGGGGAAAAGTTTTTCTTCTCAACTACACTTGAAACAAATACCATAAATAAGTCAAAGAGAAGGAGGGAGGGGTAGGTGTACATTACATGACTTCAAAGGCTCGCTCTCTTCCCCCATAGAGCCCAGGCAGTGTGCTTATTTTCAAGGTGCTTATTCATGTGTGCAGACTTGGGGCTACATCACTCAGCATTACCCGAGGGACACTTAACAGTTTCCTCCAAAATAAAAAAAGGGAGGGGCTCCAAACAGATCCCGGAGAACTTGAAACTGACAGAGAGGATATTTCCGAGACGACGGCGGTGACCTCGCGTCACCCCCATGGGCTATGTCAATTAACCTCCCATTTTACAGTTGGCTGCCTCGTGAGAAAATACACACCAGCACAAAGGCTAAGTATCATCAATTATATCATAAAAACAACAGAGTGACCTCACATAAAAGGAAGATAAGCTAACCGATATTACTTTATTTGACTCGTAAAGGCTTTTTATCTCTCGTCATTCAAGATGACAGACTGTGACATTTATGTCAAGTCACACATTAGAGCTTTAAAGGATTAGTTCACTTCAGAATCTCAGTTCTAGTCTGGTTTGTTTATATCGCGCTGCCTTTCTGCTAGTGATGTTAACCCTTGTGCAACCTTATGGACATTTTTGTCCATTTCAGTTTTGTTTTCTGTTATAAGTGTGCCTTTGTTAATGCCAACTACATGAATTTTGGCTCAGGTGTTTCTTTTTATTGAAATTTTAATATTTTACCCTCATTTCCTTCAAAAAATCAATTTTACCTTCCGTATAAAAAATACTCACACTCAGGACCTTAAGGACAAAAATGTCCACATTGAAACCCATTAAAACTGCAATTTTTTAACCCATGGCCATTTTACTGTAACATGATACAATATTTGCAAATAGGCATTCATTCTATCGGCAAGGCTTCAAATTTAACATTTTTACCATTTTGTACTAGATTGTGCCATATTTTCAAATTTGCCATATAAAAGAAATACTCGCTTTATTTGTGTTTTCTACTTATACATATTCAAGATTCAAGAGTTTTATTTGTCACATGCACAATTATATAGAGCATATATAACCAGCAGTGAAATGAGAGTCAGGTCTGCTCCATGGACAGTGCAATTATTAAAGAATACAACACAGATGAGAATATACATAACTATAGCTATGAAGGAATTAAATAAAAGTAAACAATAAAAATATAAGAATAAAATATGAAAAAAAAAAGAAGATGTATACTGTAGAATTAAATATAGAATGGAAAATAATGTGCATGAGAGTAAACTGTAGTCTTAAATATTAAGATACACAGGGATGTGCAAGAGGCAATGTGCATATGTGCATTATACTGTAGTCTTAAATATTAAGATACACAGGAATGTACAAGAGGCAAAAGTGCAAACAGGTTAACACTTTCAGTATGTCAATGTGAGGTAGTGAATTATGAATTATCTTACTGATAAAGTGCATATTAAGTGAAGACATGAAAAAGTTAAGAGGCAGGTTATGAGTTCAGGAGTCTGATGGCCTGGGGAAAGAAACTCCTCCTAAGTCTCTCGGTTTTTGCCATCAGACTACGGAAGCGCTTACCAGATGGCAGCAGAGTGAAAAGATGATTACTGGGGTGGATGGAGTCCTTGATGATTATTATAGTCTATTATAGAGTCAATTGGAAAAATAATGCAGCTATAATTGTGTAGGTATGTTGGTAAGGATGTCAGAGTGTAGTTTGCATGTGTTTACTGAAAATGTAATGTGTGTAATTAGTTTGAAAGAAATTATATTGTACTGGCAATCAAAAATCCCACTCCATGTATGAGTCACACCCTTGGCAGGGTCGTAGGGCGATGTGAAAACTATGAAAAAAAGGTCAAAGAAGGTTAATGAGCTTTGAGGTTTTTCTTTTTCACCCAAACACGCATCTTAACCCTTGATTGCACTTTTTCACTTGTTATTGTTTTTGTACGGAGATAAAAGGTGCGCTTGAATTTGAAGTAGAAGTTCAGAAGCCCCTAAACACATTGTTTTAGTTTTCACCACAAGAAAATGCTGATTGTTTAGTCTGGTAGATTTTATACAAAGTTTGAGTTCACACAGGTGTCCTCACAGCCAAACCTATAAATATGTGGTGCTTGAGGGGTTGATCATTTCATTGTTTGCAAGATGAAGAGAAGTTACTCAGCAGAGGAAGCTCTGAAGCTAGTGTTGCCCAATGAAGCTGAGGATGAAGAGTTGAGCTCAGAGGATGAAGAGTTGAGCTCAGAGGATGAAGAGTTGAGCTCAGAGGATGAAGAGTTGAGTTCAGAGGATGACGTTGAGTTTGAGCTGGAGTCTGACCCCTCTGATAGCTCTTGTTCTTCTGATGAAAGCACTGAGAGTGAGCACATGGAGGATACAGCACATTCTCAGTGGAATTCAAAAAATGGCCGGATTGTTTGGTCTTCCACTCATGATGAGACGCTGCGCTACTGTCCTGCCAAGGGTATGACCCCAGGTCCCACATGCTATGCCATTGCCAGCATCACAACTGTCCAGTCCTGCTTTGACCTCTTCATCACCGAAGACATCATTCAGCTGCTTCTGGAAAATACCAATTTACAAGGGAGGCGTTCTGTGAAAAACTGGACTGACTTCGATTCCACTGACATCCAGGCATACATCGGGCTGCTAATTCTGGCTGGAGTATACAGGCCCAGAAATGAATCAACACGCAGCCTGTGTGATGTGGAAAGTGGTAGGGCCATATTCCGAGCCACCATGTCCCACCGTAAATTCAGTCTCCTGAGCTCCACCCTGAGGTTTGATGACAAGCTGACATGACCTGCACGTCACAGGGTCGACAAGCTGGCTGCATTTCGGACTATCTGGGAGAAGTGGACAGATCGCCTTCCTATGCTGTTCAACCCAGGCCAGGATGTCTGTGTGGATGAGCAGCTGGTCCCTTTCAGAGGCCGATGTGGATTTCGCCAGTACATCCCTAGCAAGCCAGCCAAGTATGGCATAAAGGTTTGGGTCACTTGTGATGTCAAAACATCCTATGCATGGAAGATGCAAATATACACAGGGAAGTCTCCTGGAAGTCCTGCGGAGGTGAACCAGGGAAAAAGGGTTGTCCTGGATATGACGGAGGGGCTCCAGGGAAACACTGTGACCTGCGACAATTTTTCACTTCTTATGCAATGGCTGAAGAACTTCTAAAGAGGAAGATGGCCATAGTTGGTACAATTCGGAAGAACAAGCCAGAGCTTCCCCCACAGCTGCTGGAGACAAGGCAAAGAGCACTACTGTCCTCCCTCTTTGCTTTCACAAAGACACACACAGCGGTTTCCTATGTACCCAAACGTGGGAAGAATGTGCTGCTCCTTAGAACCAAGCATCGAGAGCCGGCTGTGAGTGACACAGAAAAAAAGAAGCCAGTGATTCTTTTGAAGGTTGTTGGCACCTACAGCTTTAGGAGAAGAACATGTCGGTGGCCAGTGGTTCTCTTCTACAACCTTGTTGATGTCTCAACCTTCAACTCTTTTGTACTGTGGACGGCGATGGACCCCTCCTGGAACCAGGGCAAAACATTCAGACGGCGGCTGTTTCTCGAGGAACTGGGGAAGATGTTGGTAATGCCACAAATATCACGAATACAGCGGATCCCCCGCCAACCTTCTGCCTCCACCATGGTGGAGGATCAACAGCGGGAAAACCCAAACACCCGCAAGAGAAAGTTTTGCAAGTTCTGCACTGACAAAAAGAAAAAAGTTGCTTCCATCTGCAAGAAGTGTGGCAAGCACATCTGCAAAGACCGTACACTGACATACTGCACCTCCTACTGTGAGTGAATTCCCTCTCACTCAGTTCATCTGTCATCTCTATTCATATTCCTGTTCATGTACCTGTGGTTTCTGTTCTCTGTGTTCTTGGGTTTTGAACAATAAATCTTGTTTTTGTTCAAAGTGATCTTGTATTTGTTTTATTTCTGGAGCAAAGATGGCTACTATTCTATTATTATATTTATTATCTTATTTATTATATTTTTATTGAAAAGAACAGCGGCATTATGTAAAGAAATAATAATTTTAATGTTTTTAAAGAATTACATTTCTGAAAATGAATTAATGTTTGGTAATTATGAATAGAAGAGATGCAGATTAAAAAAACAGTCAGTGAAAGTGGAAAAAAATATTAATATATAATATTTCTATGACAGTTTTTTGTCATGGACATTTTTGTCCATTATGGACCTAAGTGTTAGTTTTTCAAAAAAATCTAACAATACATAAAAAATAAAAATGCCTCAAAATTAATGTTGTTGTTCTTCATTGACATACCCAAGAATCTAATAAGCAAAGAAAAACAATTCTGTCTAGCATTTAGTATATGGAAAATAATTGTAATAATTATTATTTTTATAGAAAACAACAGTGGCGTTATGTAAAGAAACCGATTTGTAAAGCGTTAAAATTTTGAAAATGAATGAATGTTTGGTAATTATGAATAGAAGAGGTGCTGATAAAAAAAAATTGTCAGTGAAAGTGGAAAAAAAAGTTAATATATAATATTTCTATGACAGTTTTTTGGCATGGACATTTTTGTCCATTATGGACCTAAGTGTTAGTTTTTCAAAAAAATCTGACACTACATAACAAATATAAATGCCTCAAAATTAATGTTGTTGTTCTTCATTGACACACCCAAGAATCTAATAAGCAAAGAAAAAAAATTCTGCTTAGCATTTAGTTTATGAAAATAAACTACTATTTTTAATTTTTTCATAAAAAACACCTATGGCATTATGTAAACAAACCAGCATTTAAAGGGTTACAGTTCTTAAAATTAATGAATGTTTGGTATCTATGGATAGAACAGATGCTGGTTAAAAAAATTGACATCAGTGAAAGTGGAAAAAAATATTAATAAATCATATTTCTATGACAGTTTTTTTGGCATGGACATTTTTGTCCATTTTGCACCTATGTGTAACTTTTTTTTTGATGCACAAGGGTTGGACAGTATTTTAATTTTCTGTCATGATTGTGAAAAATGTCACCATTGTAGGTCATTTATGCTGAATCGAGAATTGTAATAGGAACTCACGATATCGTTCGGGGAAAAAAACTGGACACTAATACAATTTTCGCCTTGGTTGAGGAGGTGAGGGAAGACGACTTTTAGCAAATGTGATAATGTCACTAAATAAATCCACTGCCTTTCACTCAAAATAATCACATAGTTAGCTGAGTTTTGTATTTGGTTTTTGTGTAATAATTAATTAACATTATGTTTGCGAGTATGACTCACTCGTTTGTAAATTATTTTAACTTGCACACAGCCACTTCAAAACTGTTGAGGAGCTTCTATGTGTTTGATTTTGGTTGTCATTTGTTGAAATAAATACAAAAATACAGCGTGTCGGTGTCTGTCCCCTGAATGTGACCCTCCGATTCTCCTTCGTGGCCATATGGGGAAAATTAATATTTACAAAAACAACATTAAAACTACACGCTTCCAACAAATAAATGCATCGACTCTGTCAGCTTGTTATACATTTATTTTATTTGGACATTTTCTACCATACGACGGCTGAAGCAGCAGCGCGTGACTGTTCAGCCCCGACAAAACGTTGCAAAACGTTTTTTAAACGGAAACGGTGGTGCGTTGAACACCCCGTTCTGATGACGCAAGAGTTGCAACTATGGCAGCTGAGAAGGCCATTCTTTGTGTTCCTTTTAAAGAATTTTTAGAGCCTGATTAAATCGGTATAAATACGTGTTTAATACTGCAAAATACACTCGATGTTAGTCACTGTTCTTGCCGTTCAGGTTAAAAGAGAACATCCCAATCGAGTGAAGGGATTTGTGGAAACTTCTAATTATTGATACAACATTTGCCTTGCATTTCAGCATGAAAAAAGACAAACATTTCAGGTGAAGGATAGTCCACTTCTTACCTCCGAGACTGTGTTGATCTATATTATTTTTATTGTGAGTATTAGGCTTATCATTATTGCTGATCACTGTTGTTGTGCGATATTGTAATATTTACCATTATATAATCAGAGGAGTATAGAAACATTTATTAAAGTGTCACTTCACAATACAATAGCAAAATATATAAGTATAGCATTTTTATGTTACATTAATACCCATTGTGCGAGCTGTCTCTTTAATACCTCGTGGTTTATATACAGGTTGCCTCTGATTGGGCTGACATTTCTGACACACCCACCAAACAAGAGAAAACGTATCTCAAACCTGTTTCACACCGTTTTCAGGAAACATGTCGTTCAACCCGGAAACCGTAGCAAAACGTTGCGCACCGGGTTGAGCTTGAACGTGCCCCTGTTGCACACCGTTTCCAGGAAACATGTCTATGGAATTACATTTCTGCCACAATTCCGCGCGCGCAAGATCATATTTTGAGCGCGCAAAAGGGCATTTCGCGCGCGTGAACTGAGTTTTGCGGAGAAATGTTCGTCTCGTAAATAAAAAAGTATTTTGAGCGAACGAAAATCAATTTTGCATTTAAAAGAAGTTTATTTGGATGTGCGCAAATGTTCTTTTTCGCGTGTGCAACGTTTCATTTGCTTGCTCTCCTGATACCCACACTGAGTGCTCTCAATCGCTGATGGCTCGCGTGCTCAACACAACAGAGCGTTACAATGTGCCACAATTCCAGCCAATCAGAGGTGAGGCTGCTAAATTCTTGACAACCAATCACAAGACTCCCTGCTTTACCGACAGAGGAAGAGGAGAAATACATGGTGGAAGACATTTGTTCAATAGCTTAAACACTATCAAAGTCCCTTTAAGACTATTTAAAGTCTTTGACACTACTTATTTTCAAGTTCAAATGTATACCACTCGAAGTAGATTATTTTTTATCAAAAATCCTATCGTATTATTACATAATGGCATGTCCCAGTGTTTCCTACACCTCAATGGACTATATGCAACAGAGCGTTCTTTAGAACTTCCGCAATAATATAAGCCAGCTCGAAAACTTCCGGTGAGATGTCATGTGCTGGTGTGTTGAGCATCAGTAGTTTAATACTGAGTTTATAATCAGAATATTGTCACTTAAATAGTCAGGCATAGCATTAATTTAGTTATTCAAATGTAAGAAATTATAAAAAAATAAACAAAAAAAGACATTGTTCCTCCTCGGCTAAATTCAGTTCAACCATCTGTTTTCACACTTTCGTGTGAAAAAAAGCGTTAAAAATTAATTATTGTGCACTTTAGTTAGATTAACTGAATAAAATGTGTTTTTACAAGTGCGCTAAAATCATTAGTGCACTGACTGACAGCTTCATTCACAAGAAAAGTTGTTGTTTTTCATAAAATTTTTGAGTACTTAATACTTCATATTGACAAAATGTATTTTAAAACCTAGTTATTTTATAATGTTTAATATTTAGTAAAAAACAAAATAAAGTGAAATATATGCGCAAATAAATGCTACTTTGCCGCCACCTGCTGGTTAAAGTGGTAATTATTGTCTTTTTTATTTTTAAATAAGTTTTCTATCAAATGTTGCATTTTCTAGATTTTGAAACGTTTGGTTTTACAATGGGGACAATCTCAGAAGGATGAACAAGTAATGTTTGTGGTCATCACATTAAAAATAAGAAGTGCTGGAAAAAAAATGTGTGTGTGCGTGTCTAATTACAGACATGTCAGTTTTAAACGGTCCCAATAGCTTTGTCTTTATTGCAAACAATAAAAATTAGGTAAATGTGATAACTGCATTAAAATATGAATACAACATTAAAAAGTCAACCATTGATAACAGTTCACTGGAGATGCCCGAGCTGGCTTAATGAGTAACCGTGCATATAGTCAATTAGCTGGTAAGTCTAACTTCTTACTGAACTGTAGGTTATGTAATTAGTGGAATTTAAAAGTGACTGAGCTGAGGGGTCACTAATGTTACATGCTTTCAGAAATGAAGATGGACAGACTTTTGCCCTTTTAATTAGTTAATATTGTATTTTAAAATAAAACATCAAATAAATGCAGAAATGCAATGTAATAGCGGTAAAGTAATTATCAAAATACTTCACACTATTTAGGATGGATAGTATGCACATTGGGATGCAGGCTTGTCTCCCTCACTGCAAAAAAATAAAATAAAATAAAAATGTAGGTAACAATGACATATGCAAATATAACAGTATAAATCTTGGGTGTGTGACCCACAAACTTACTGTTATATTTGCATATGTCATTGTTACCTACATTTTTATTTTATTTTATTTTTTTGCAGTGAGGGAGACAAGCCTGCATCCCAATGTGCATACTATCCATCCTAAATAGTGTGAAGTATTACTTTACCATTATTACATTGCATTTCTGCATTTATTTGATATGTTTTATTTTTTAATTAATATCCAGAGGCAAGTTTTGTACCTTGCTTACACACTTAACTAATTAAAAGGGCAAAAGTCAGGTCCATCTAATTACATAAACTGCAGTTCAGTAAGAAGTTACTTACCAGTTAACTGAGGTGTAGGAAACACTGGGACATGCCATTATGTAATAATACGATAGGATTTTTGATAAAAAATAATCTACTTCGGGTGGTATACATTTGAACTTGAAAATAAGTAGTGTCAAAGACTTTATATAGTCTTAAAGGGACTTTGATAGTGTTTAAGCTATTGAACAAATGTCTTCCACCATGTATTTCTCCTCTTCCTCTGTCGGTAAACCAGGGAGTCTTGTGATTGGTTGTCAAGCCAGCCAATCAGAATTTAGCAGCCTCATCTCTGATTGGCTGGAATTGTGGCACATTGTAACGCTCTGTTGTGTTGATCACGCGAGCCATCGGCGATTGAGAGCACTCAGTGTGGGTATCAGGAGAGCAAGCAAGTGAAACGTTGCACACGCGAAAGAGAACATCTGCGCACATCCAAATAAACTTCTTTTAAATGCAAAATTGATGTTCGTTCGCTCAAAATTCTTTTTTATTTGCGAGACGAACATTTCTCCGCAAAACTCAGTTCACGTGCGGAATTGTGGCAGAAATGTAATTCCATACATGTCGTTCAACAGGGAAACCGTAGCAAAACGTTGCGCACCGGTTTGAGCTTGAACGTGCCCCAGGTGTGTTCGAGCTCATGCGGCGCCGCACAGACCGATCGGCGGCTGATTTGAAGCAGTGCATGCCGGTAAGAAATGTTGTCCGACTTGAGACAGCGCCGACGCCATGTGACTGTGACGTATGGCTTCAAAGTACCGCGAGAGCGATTCGAGATCAGCCGCATGAGTTAGCCAGCGCAGTTTCTAAAGAGGAGCTGCACGAGCTCTGATGACGACACAGCTGTTTCACGATTGGCCGGATTCACCGCATGACAACGATCACGTGTGTTTCGTGTTTATTGTCACGCCTTCAGCTCCACTAATGCTCAAAAATCTGTATTTTTATAACAGTTAAAGCTCTTTTCATGTAGTCGCGATGTTGTATTGTGTCATGTTTATCAAAATAAAATGGATAAAAAACAAAGACCCCACTACATTGTTATTTAAACATATGCTTATGTTGAACTTTATTCTTGTAAAAACAGACGCTGTAAGCAGTACATAAAGTTTTGAATGAAAATGTCTTTGAAACATCAATGTATTAGTCAAATATTGCATTTATTTCACTTGAGCTGTGATAAAGTATGCAAACGCAGCCCGAGGGTCACTACGAGAAGCAGAAAGTGTCCGACTTTTCAGCTCCTCCCCGCCTGCACACGGATACTCTCGCCGATCGGTTACATCCGGCCGCAGCCGATGTCGAACACACCTAACTTATCTCAAACCCGTTGCACACCGTTTCCAGGAAACATGTCGTTCAACCCGGAAAACGTAGCAAAACGTTGCGCACCGGTTTGAACTTGAACGTGCCCCTGATCAACATTGTAAACAGAATTCTACAAAACTGAAGTGAAAACACCAAATTATCATTCAATAGGATAAAATAGCTTCTCCTCCCTGCAAACGATAGAATGAAGAATGTGAATATTTAGTCAAAAACAAAAGGTTAGCAGAATCCTATCCATATTCATTTCAGTATCAGCAGACGCAAAACGCTATAAAAGGCGACAACTTTTAAAGTTAAAAAATGATATAAGTTATAAAAAACGGTATAAGTTAGGTAAACGATATAAACACTTTCTGGGTTCTCGATTTTAACGATTTGAGATTGAGTGTCGCTTCTTGTTAGTGTATATTCTTCGGTCTTGCGTAGCCAGACCTTCAGACTGACGGCAGCATACGGCAGGAGGTCTGGACTCTATCGCAGCTTTCATTGGCCAAGAGGAAGTTTGACTGACATGTAACACAACCAATCACAGTTCTTTTTGTTCCGCATCATGTTTAGGGGCGTGAAAATGAATAATAAATTATTCATTCAAGAACGTTGTGCAAGTTCCACGAGGGACTTTGGCGTCACGGCATTTGTTTCCAGGACCGTTAAAGAACGCGACACACAAGTCTCCTGGACATCCTGTAGAATTAAACCAACCAGATGACAACTTTGAAACTCCTGAAGTGTTTCCAAATAAGTGTGCCATATGCATCAGATGTTCAGCCAATGATCCGTGGTGTGACGTCTGAGGCTGAGACTGTTTTCTTGCATTACATATTTTCGGTTGTATGTTTGATTAGAGCTTCCAAATGTTTTATTTTATCTTTACCCCCACAGGCACATCAGTAAGAGTTAACTAACGTGAAATATCCTTTATAAGTCATTTTTGTCATGCACAGTTTATATATGAGTATATTTACTTCAGATTTTCTTTATAACGCTAGCGAACATCTGCATCCTCTCTTCTTATAGGCATCAAAGGTTTCATTCACTGACTGCATTAATGGAACAGAAAAGATTATCATCTGTAGGGAAAAGAGTTTTACAGTTCAATTCACAGTTGTTTCTCCTGTTGTTATTCTAATCTCTGATCCTGTATTGATTATGGCATCTGCTAGACTGCCTCTGTTTTCACAGGAAATGGGTTTGGCTCTTATCCCAAATGGATTGTTTCTTTCTCTTTTTTTTCTTTAAGTTCCAGTAAGATGTAAAGACATACATTTGGAATTCAAGCATATATGAAGCCATACTTGAAAATATTATTTAATAATTACGCATTTTACACTACCTTGTATTGATTAAACACTACATGCCTATATTGAGCATATAATAAACATGCGCATGATGTCACGGTTTTCACAAATTCACATTACATGGAGACGATAATGATAATGAAGAGTTTGCATTTTCAGGCCTCCAAAATGCCGTTTGTCATGTAAATGAACAGCCAAAACATATAAAACGTTTTCAGTTTTTAGTTAAAAATTGTGTAGTGTAAATGGCCCCTTAGATGAAGTCAGTTCTCCTCAAATTCCCACAGGTGTCTTATTAGACTAACCACAGGTGTAGCTCATCACTGGAACTATGAACAACCAATTTTTTTTCAAACCAACTCAACAGCACCCATTTATTTTAGTGTATGGAAAAGAGCATTATGAACATAATTTCTGTTTCACTGAAGACGGAAAATATTACAGATTTGGAACAACATGAAGGTGAATGATGACAGAACTTTTTGGGGTGAACTATTTCAACTACACTGTCATTGCTTGAGACAGTCTTTGAAACAGACTTCAGAGAATCTTATTATCAGTCAAACAGAGTACTCCATGCTGAGAGATGCTCCTAATCTCATCTAGAAGAACAGGTGTTTCCCATCCAAACAAATGTGTTTAGAGTAAGTGGAGACTTAAAAACAACAATTGCCTTAAAGCTGAACGTAAATCCATTCTAAACATAGACTGAGGTGGTCAAAATAACTTAGCACAGATTTAACAAACTTGACAAGCTAATGTAAATTGATATTCAATGATATTATGTTCAATGTGCACTGGCAGTCTAATCTGCACTCAGATTAGACAAACGGCAATAAATAAACATATATTGTACCCAAAATTGAGATATAATGGCAGCATCACTATTTATATTTGAGCAAAACTGCTAGTATTTAACTTCACACATATTGTTTTTTTTACTTATATTACCATTTTTATTTATTTTTCCTTATTCCCTTAAATCCATGTAATCCTTTAACTATTCCTTTAAAACAACGAAAACTCAGTTCAAGATGTAATCTATTAAATGTAATTAACAAATCATCTAATGACATTAAAGTGCCTTTATATGTTTTATTTTATTAAATTGTAGGGATTGTTTGATTTGTTTTATGGAGAGCTGGGTTAATCAGACCAAAAAGAGACTTTTTTTAACTACAACTCTTCCTTTTTCTTATACAAATGTGACGTCAAATGTCTACAAATGTATATATTTGATCCCAGATCTGATAATTTGATGAGCAGCCATCTGTCTTATCATAATGTAGATAATAAAGACTGTGATTTCTTTATAAATGGAAAAAAATGTATTTGATAAAAATGCACTAACAAAGATATAAGGCAAGTCTTTCAGGAAAAAAAAAAAAGTTATTCTAAGAGAAAAATTTTATTGGAATTCCTTTCTAAGGGATGCTAATTGGAGAAAGGCATGGCAAATTTTGCATTTCAAATAAGGTAAGAGAAATTCAACTAAAGATTTTACATAAAATAGGCTATATCCAACTAATATTTTACTCTCTAAGTTTATGGATGTTGGGAAAGAATGCTCTTTTTGTATTTGCACTGAGGATCTCTATGTCATTTGTTTTATGATTGTCAAAATGTACAGACATTTTGGAAAGTTTGTTTTTACACTTTCTCTGCCAAAGTTAGATTAATGATAAGTTCGAATGTGAAAGCAATTATTTGTTATTATGAGCATGAAGATAAAAATATTGACAATCTTGTAAACTTCATTATCTTGAACGGCAAATTCTTTATTCATAAATATCGATTATCCAAATCTCCTCCTTTATACAAGGTTTTCTTTTAATGAAGTCTCTTAAACTTGTGAAAAATGTAAAAGGTAATTCTACTGTTACATACTATATGAGTCTGTATTTGGCGTATTGTGAATGTCTTAAACGAAGACATTCACATAACGAAGCCTTGTTTACTGAAATAAGGTGACTTTGGCAGTTTTATATGTGCTCCTATTCACTGGTTTAAAACAAATGTTTCGCAAAGTTTTTGAAGCTTCACGAAGCCTGTTTCGAAAGCGCCTAGAATCACCTGTTTAAAACGGACTGTGCTGGCAAAGGAACGCGACAGAACTCGTAATTAAACGAGAATCAACTTGGCCTTCACTTTTCGAAGATAGCGAGAACAGAGGGGTTTAAAAATGCTGTAAAAGCGATGCGGAGATGATGGCGTTATTTCTTAACAGGTGAGTATAAGTTATTTTATTGAACAGATAAATTGCCATATGTAGCTCTCTAACATGGGTCATTGTAAATCATTATCTATTGTGAAAGGTCATTTCATTATTGATTGGTTTTGTGCTAACGTTTTGAGAACATCTTTAAATATCAGATAATTCTGAACATTCTATAAATGATACTGGGAAAAAAAAATTGGAGAGAACCTTGCCAGAAGCCAAAGTTCTGAGAATGTTCCCTGTTAGCTTTAGCAATCGCATAGCAATGTGCTAAAAACCTCTCTAAACACCTCGCTAACCGTTTAGAGACATCTTGGTGAGCATCTTGGCGTTGAGTTTGCACGGGCAAGCGCCATTAATATTTTCATCAGCTAGCGTTTTATATCCCAGGCAGGATCATAGGCATGTTGAACAACACTACTGTATAAATGACTTCTTGCAAATTTATTTGCACCAGAATGCAGCGTTATACGATCTTATTTGATCACTTGTTTTATCCTATAATCTGCTAAAAAAAAACATTGAAACCCTTCTCATTTGTCATCACTGTTACTAAAACAGTGAGCCATAGTAAAGCATGCATTCAGACAGATTTTTTCCATATTTTTGTGAGAGACTGTGTTGTAGGCTCTGAATGTGGCACTAGTGCCACCCGAGAGCATGTCTTTAACAGCTTGCTTGCACAGACTGGTAATAGGTCATTATGAATTTTATTTATGATGTTTAGCCACTTAAATTTTCCATCATCAGCTGATCACACATTGCACCTTCTCCAAATCTCAGCAGCAACCACGCCGCCTCATTGTCAACTCATACACTGAACTACAGCAAGGTCTTGATTTCACTACTATGGGGACTGGAGCAACTCTCTACTGGTGTTTCTCATCTAGAACAGCGGATTTAAAGGGATAGTTCACCCAAAAATTAAAATTATCCCATGATTTACTGTATATGACTATCTTCTTTCAGACGAACACAATCGGAGATATATTTAAATATATTCTTAGTCCTCCAAGGTTTATAGTGGTTGTGAATGGCTACCCAAATTCTGAAGACAAAAAAAAAATGCATCCATCCATAAAAAAATGAATCCATACGACTCCAGGTGTATAAAGGCCTTCTGAAGCGAATCAATGCTTTTGTGTAAGACAAGTATCCTTATTTAAAACTTTATAAAGTAAAATTACAAGCTTCCGGCGCGACAGCCATACGCATTCGACATACATCCAAAAAGCGTTAACTTCGTAGTGCACAATGCCATGACGTACTACGCGTTGTACGTCATGGCGTAGTGTAGAACGTCTCTCTATCGATCAGGCATAACATAATGACCACTGACAGGCGAAGTGAATAACACTGATTATCTCTTCATCACAGCACCTGTTAGTGGGTGGGAAATATTAGGCAGCAAGTGAACATTTTGCTCTCAAAGTTGTGTTAGAAGCAGGAAAAATGGGCAAGTGTAAGGATTTGAGCAAGTGATGGCTAGACGACTGGGTCAGAGCAACTCCAAAACTTCAGCTCTTGTGGGGTGTTCTCGGTCTGCAGTGGTCAGTATCTAGAAAAGTGCTCCAAGGAAGGAACAGTGGTGAACCGGTGACAGGGTCATAGGTGGTCAAGGCTCATTAATGCATGTGGGGAGCGAAGGCTGGCCTGTGTGGTCCATTCCAACAGACGAGCTACTGGTCCTCATAGAAAGGTGTCAGAATACACAGTGCATTGCAGTTTGTTGCATATGGGGCTGCATAGCCGAAACAGTGGTCACGTGAGCGTCAGAACTGGACCACGGAGCAATGGAAGAGGGTGGCCTGGTTTGACGAACCACGTTTTCTTTTACATCACGTGAATAGCCGGAATGCGTGTGCGTTGCTTACCTGGGGAACACATGACACCAGGAATGCGCTATGGGAAGAAGGCAAGCCAGCGGAGGCTGTGATGCTTTGGGCAATGTTCTGCTGGGAAATATTGGGTCCTGCCATCCATGTGGTTACTTTGACACGTACCACCTAAGCATTGTTGCAGGCCACGTACGCCCTTTCATTGAAACAGTTTTACCTGGTGGCTGTGGCCTCTTTCAGCAGGATAATGCGCCCTGCCACAAAGCAAAAATGGTTCAGGAATGGTTCGAGGAGCACAACAATGAGTTTGAGGTGTTGACTTGGCCTCCAAATTCCCCAGATGTCAATCCAATCGAGCATCTTTGGGATGTGCTGAACAAACAAGTCCGATCCATGGAGGCTCCACCTCGCAACTTACAGGACTTAAAGGATCTGCTGCTAACATCTTGATGCCAGATACCACAGCACACCTTCAGGGGTCTAGTGGAGTCCATCCCTTGACGGGTCAGGGCTGTTTTGGCAGCAAAAGGGGGACTAACACAATATTAGGAAGATGGTAATAATGTAATGCCTGATCGGTGTATATAAAATGTATTGATAATTTCTCTATAGTTGCATAATGTCAGGTGGAATCTGCTGACGTTTTTACAGGAAAGTCTGTCTGCAGACTTTAATACTTAACACATGACAACATAATCAAATTTGCTTATTGACTACATGTAATCAATAATCAAATTTGAGTTCGTTGTCAAATTCTTATGTACAGGTGGTGGTGACTAAGTATATTTCTCAAGCTGTGTTTTCTTTCTTTCCAGAGGCCTGTTGGACACCGACATGCTTTAATGGGGCTCTCAGGGCCAAAATAACATTGTAGCATAAATAAACGGCTGTGGTCCTGACCTGTTACGTATACTCCTGTGTGGAGATATTTCAGACCTACTCATGGGATTACTGTTTGAAGCAGTTAGTAACTGTGCTGTTTAGATGAAGACAAGAAGCCTAATCTTCTAAATTAAAGATGTGAAGTGCAAAATAAATACAATCATCTGTAATAAGAGAGGACACAAGAGCCATCATAAACCATAACCATGTCATCTCACACCAGTTAAACCGTAAGCATGGCAGTGTTTCTATTTTTGTTCTTTTGAATCTTCATTTTGAAATTTTAACCTAAGAATTCCTTTGATCAAAGCAGCATGCACCAAGTCAGTCAGGTCAAATGTATGAATTTAGCTCTTTTCACAATACTCATTTTAAAGCAGTTTTACAGAAAATCAAGATGTTAATGTCTGTAATTTCTTAATACCTTTGTCTTTTACAGTGCTCAGCGTAAATGAGTACACCCCCTTTGAAAAGTAACATTTTAAACAATATCTCAATGAACAAAAACAATTTCCAAAATGTTGACAAGACTAAGTTTAATATAACATCTGTTTAATTTATATTATTAACCTTACTTTCATGTTATAACTTAGATTACACATTTTTCAGTTTTACTCAAATTAGGGTGATGCAAAAATGAGTACAGCCCACAACAAAAACTACTACATCTAGTACTTTGTAAGGCCTCCATGATTTTTAATGACAGCACCAAGTCTTCTAGGCATGGAATGAACAAGTTGGTGACATTTTGCAACATCTATCTTTTTCCATTCTTCAAGAGAGACCTCTTTTAGAGGCTGGATGGAGAGTGATGCTCAACTTGTTTCTTCAGAATTCCCCATAGGTGTTCGATTGGGTTCAGATCAGGAGCCACTGAATCACTTTCACTCTGTTCTTCTTCAGAAATCCAACAGTAGCCTTAGATGTGTGTTTAGGATCATTGTCATGTTGGAAAAGTGCACGATGACCAAGGGCACAGAGTGATGGTAGCATGTTCTCTTTCAGTATAGAGCAGTACATCTGTGAATTCATGATGCCATCAATAAAATGCAGCTCCCCGACACCAGCAGCACTCATGCAGCCCCACATAAGGACACTGCCACCACCATGTTTCACTGTAGGCACTGTGCATTTTTCTTTGTATTCCTCACCTTTGTGACGCCATACAGTTTTGAAGCCATCAATTCCAAAAACAATTATCTTGGTCTCATCACTCCAGAGTATAGAGTCCCAGTAGTTTTCATCTTTGTCAGCATGGGCCCTGGCAAACTCTAGGTGTTTTTTTTTTTTTTTGTGCCTGGGCTTTAGGAGAGGCTTCTTTCGTGTGTCACGGGAAATAGTCACCCCAGTTTGGCTTTCTACTTCTTTAGGTAACTGCAGTGAACTTGCATGCCGATTTTCTTCAACCCTTCTCCTCAAAAGACGCTCCTGTCGAGGTGTTAACTTCTGTGGACGACCTGGACGTCTCTGTGAGATGGTTGCAGTTCCATCTTTTTAAAATTTTTGTACCACTTTTGCTATAGTATTCTGACTGATAAGTAAAGCTTCGCTGTAGCCTTCACCTTTCTGGTGTAAAGAAATTATTTTCTTTCTCAGGTCTTGTGACATTTCTCTTCCATGTGGTGCCATTGCTGACAGCATGAAATGGGAAGGGGTTTTAACATCCTTTTATAGTCAACTGTCTGCGTGTGTAACTGCAGTAACTGTGTAACTGTGTAATGAATAATTAGACTCACCTGTGGTTGAATTCTTGTTAAATTAGACATTTGTAGTCTAAAATGTATCTTTGCTCCAGAGACTTTCAGTGGGGTGTACTCATTTTTGCATCACCCTAATTTGAGTAAAACTGAGAATTTAGTTCTTTAAGTTATATTATTAACCTTACTTTCATGTTATAAATTAAACAGATGTTATATAAAACTTGTCAACTTTTTGGAAATTGTTTTTGTGTTCATTGAGATATTGTTTAAAATGTTACTTTTCAAAGGGGGTGTACTCATTTACGCTGAGCACTGTAGTTACGTAGACTGGAGCTGGGCGATAACAGAGCTTAGTCAGGGTAGCGGCATATTTAATTTTGGACAGTAAGGAAAATGAGGCTGTAAATGCAGTGAATTCAATGGATTGTCTGTTGTTAAACAATAATCTGAATATTCAGCTGACGAAACACTTTTCCCAAAAAAAAAAAAAAATCAGAAGACAAAAACACCAAAAAACAGTTATAAAAGTTATGAGTTGTAAAAACTTTGTGATCTAGAACCTTCAAACAGTGCATGTCATTGTAAAGTCTGTACGTCTATTCCACCCCAGGTGAAAAAAAAGTGCATTTCAATAATGTACTTAAAGTGCTCTATTTTCGTGCACTAATTTTGTACTTAATATACTAAAAATTCTTCTTTAGTACTTTCTTAAGATAATTTTAAGAACATCTAAGTGTACTCAACTGTGCTATTTTGAGACACCATGAAATATGAACTTAAATGTGCTTTTAATATACTATCTCTGTATTTAAAAAAATATATTTAGTTTCCACTTGTAGTACACTATGGGTTCAAATGTACTGTAAGTAGTATCTAAATAAAATTTTTTAATACAGAGATGGTATATTAAAAGCAAATTTTAGTTCATATTTCATGGTGTCTCAAAATAGCACAGTTGAGTACACTTAGATGTTCTGAAGATTATCTTAATACACAAATTCTTCTTTAGTACTTAAGTACAAAATTAGTGCACGAAAATAGAGCACTTTAAGTACATTATTGAAATGTACTTTTTTTTTCACCTGGGACATAGCCTTGTTTTTACCTGTGTTAAATTCATGATGGTGTCTAACATAAGGTCTAGATTTTGCAATGATAAACTTTTGAGATTTGCATATAGTATATTAACACCCTACTGAAGTATACTGTATGTATGCGGATAAAGTTGGACATACTTGTATATCCATGTTTGTATGAAGAGCTGGGCAATAATGTAGTTATGTTTCGCAAAAAACTCACATTTCAGTCTCAGTCCTTGAAATTAGCTAAAATGTTCTTAATTATTCTGTATATCAAGAGGTTGCAGCTTTGGACTGGACACAAGTTGCTTTTTAAAACTCTTTAAAGAGGACCTATTTTGCCTTTTTCTTGATTTTGTTTTTGGGGTCTACCAAGTTTTCATGCTTGAATGTTCAAAAACCACCTTATTTATTATTATTTTTTTTACATATTTTACCTTGTTGCAGCACCTCTCTTCCCATTCTGCACTGTTTAGTTCCTATCTCTATGAAGCCCCTCCTTCCGAAAAGCGCAATGTGTTCTGACTGGTCGGTTGGAACATTGCGTTTTGATTGGTCAACTACTTCAAGCGTGTTTGGAAATGTCACGCCCCTTACCATAACCGTGTTAGATACACGGAGGGGAGAATTTTTTTTTTTTTAAATAACACACACTACTATACTAACTCTTACCCCATTTATTTTGCCTATGCTGTGGGCAGGAATTAATTAAATGAGAAATATTGTGACGTGTATATTCCCGGGAGAAAACTCATGACTACAGTCCTTTCAGGAAGTTCAGAAACAGTGCTTACTGATATAGAGAATAAATAACATTTGGAGTGACTTTGTGCTTTGTAATTTTACAGACCTTTTTCCTTATCTAAAAGCAACATTACATTAAATTTAAAAAAGCATAATAGGACCTCTTTAACATTGTGAAGCCCTGAAAGACATAAGTAGTTTTCCATTCAGGCTTTGCTGACTAAGAAGCACTGCCACTAGAGTCAAATCCCCAATTTCACACTTAAAACTTTGAGAGCCATTTAATTTGACAGCAAAGCCATTTAGGGAAAGGAGCAGAGGACAAACACAGAATTTGAGGAGGGCAATTATTATCAGAATAACTAGCTGGTGTTTGTCAGCCAAGAGCCATTTGAAAATGATCATTCAGTATAAATAAGCATCAAAGAAAACAAGGCAAGCTATTTTGAGGTGATGCAACATATTATTAGCTAAATATAGCATCCACAAAACATCTGAAGAGCACTCTTCTCAGAATACGTTTAATTCCCTTTCAACTGGACATTCTTTGATGATTTGGAATGTCTGATGTCCTTCCTGGATTCTGCTGGCGAGAGACAACTGGATTCACTAACTGTATATAAAATAACCTTGTTTGAAAGATAACACAGAGAATGCCTGATAGCCTGGACAATCTTCCATACTTAAAAGACATTGAAGCAGGATGATAATGGGCAGCTCTGCAGCGAAGTTCCCGACACACAGACCGCAATGCTAATGATAATTGATGTCACATGTTCTCCATGCTCTTCCCAGAGACAGAAGCTTAAAGAGGAAAGCCAGATATCTGTGTCCTGTCCTCAAGTCTCCCACTTTCCTTCCGCCTTGGTGCCTTCATCTAATTTGTAGGTTGAATCATGAAAGCATTGTGATAAATGGGGGATTATGGTGGATGGACTGGGCATTAATGAAGTTTCAGGAGGATTAGTGGTGACGTAAACCATTGGGGTTGGGAGGGCTCATGGAGCCCTGGTTCTCCTTAGAGGAGCCCATGGAGGGGTCAAGAGGAGTGTGAGTGAATTAATTGGAGAAATGCAAGGCGTGGTCCTCCTTTAATCCTCTCAGTGTCTCATGCCTGGCTCCAGTCCACACCCTCATATGATTCCTAATCAGCCTGACTCACCGCTGAAGCACTGGAACGAAGTAAACCTGAGTTTCTCTAATGTAGTAATAACAGAGTTTGACAGATCTTGTCATCATGCCAAAAGGTGATTGTTGATGTCTGAGAGGGGGCTCGAAGACAATGCATGAGGAAAAGGGCTTCCGGAAAAGAGTTCTTCAACATCAAAAGACTGGCCGTGCACTTAGACGTCCTCTGTTGAGTCATTTGTTGATCTATAACTCACTCTGAACATGCTCAGTGGGGGACAAGGCAGTGTGGAGCCAGGGAGACATTATAAAGTGTTGAAGGAGACAAGATTGAGATTCATGGATAAATAATGACATGGTCCAGTTCAAGAGAATTAGAGCCTGTACAAAACGCATCAACGTAGAGGGGGAAAACACATTTTTGAAGGCATTGCAAAATGATAATTATTATAATATTATATTATATTAATAACAATAATAAAAGTAAAACAATT
>RJVU01007682.1:633267-655739 GCA_003731715.1 Anabarilius grahami | reverse complement strand
ACAAAACATACAATTTAAGTTACAATTTCATAATTAAGCATGTTCAAATACAACACAATTTAGAAAAAAAAATATATATAATATTATTAACAAATAGTAATATGAAATGAGAAGAAATTATTGCAAAAATAACAATAAAAATAATAGTTATTACAGCAAAAAAGTTAATAAAATCTTACTGATATAAGTAGAAGTAATGAAGTATCATATTAATACAGTAACATAGTATTATTAAATAGTAGTCTTTTTAATTTTTAGTGTTTTTAGTATCTAATATGAAATTGTTATCTTATTATGGTTAACTTGTTTTGCTTTTTTCACAAGAGACTAATAAAACCATGCATGAAATCATACCGTCCTCCCTAAACCTAAAAACAATTAATTGAAAAGGCCTTTTCTTACACTGCAGGAAATGAGATTCATATTGATCATTGTAGATGGTCCAGACTCATGTTACCCAGGCCAGACTTTCTCATACGGGGTTGAAACCTGATCCGGAGCCAGCGTGCACTCGGTGGCAGACCTCCTGGCACCAGAGCAGAGAGGGCCCGAATGCACAGTGCTGCAGGGAAGGCCTGTCATTAGAGGAGCTGACTCCAGATCAGTGCCGTGATTAATTATCCAGCTCGGGAGAGACACACCTTCAGTCGAGTGCCTGTTAGGGTCGACAATCTCCCTGGTCCTCATTATATCGCTGCTTGGCTTGTAATTTACTGTCTTCTCCGTCAAACGCCGTCAGAGAACCTCCAGACAAACCTGTAAGTGTCTCTGCCATGAATGGAATTCGGACAGAATTTTTGGGATACCTTTAGAAGGACGCTGGTGGAGATTTATGTCCTGCTGTGTGTTTGTCATACTTTAAAATACTGACAGATAGATCTATCTATCTATCTATCTATCTATCTATCTATCTATCTATCTATCTATCTATCTATCTATCTATCTATCTATCTATCTATCTATCTATCTATCTGATATTTCAAATATAAATATTGATTGAATCTTTAAAATTTTAATTCTAAATTTTTCCTTTAAAAAAAAGGAAAGTCAAGCAGTCTACCACAGTATAAATGGCATAGCAAAGTCTCTAACATGCGAAACAAAAACAATTATGCAACCTTTTTGAGTGACAGCGTGGAGTCAGAGTTCTTTCCCGTAAGGCGAGTGACTTCAGCAGGTCTCTGCGGGTGTGAATGTGTGTGTTTGTGTCAGAGGAGGGTAATGATAAGGTTTCCTGCGGCAGATGTACAGGCCGTGCCCAGGAGTGACAGCAGGAGCGTCTTGTCAGTGGCGTCGCTCCTCTGTGGACCATCCGTGCAATTTCTCTTATTACAAGGCTAGACAGGGCACAACAACCACAAAAATAAGCAATTACATTTAATTAGACAACAACAACCAAAAGATGTCTCGGACACAGCGCTAGCAAATAAAAGGAAACGTGAGGCGACCGAAGAGAGTATGATGAATGATACATCAAAGTCCAAAGCTAAATGACTCTTTCATTAGTTGCATGATTTCTTCAAAGCAGAGAGAGCAGAGATGAGTAAGATAAAGGGGAGTGGAATGAGAGAGACAGAGAGAAATAGACAGACAGAGACAGGACAGGAAAGTGAATGATCCTTGGCCCTGTTTCCACCTGGTATTAAGATGCGCTTTCAATTCTGTTCTGATTTCTTCAAGGGGAGGGTCTATGGGTGGGTAAATGTATGTTTTTTTTTTCCAGATCTTTTGATCTAATGGACAAAATAAGCTTGAGCAATTTACATATGAACACACCTGGAGATGACGTAAAAACATGGAGAGCATCAGCTTTTTTTCTGCTCTGACAGCCACAGGACCACGCCGAATGGTGTGTGTGTGTGCGTGCTGGAAATCAGGAATGGTGAGCGAACATTGTGCTTGGTATGTTTTCCGTCTTCAACCCAGACTTGGGTCTCCAGCCAACAAAGTTTAAATCCCGTCTGGCTAGCGCGCTTCCCATAATGTTTATGCATTTGGTCAGTAGGCAGTCTTTTGCGGCTGTTTGAACACATTCGACCACATGAGTGTCTACACTACGAAAGCAATCCGGTCTAATGTGTTTTCAAGCTCAAAAAGGTTTAGACCCTGTTTACACCTGTATTTAGCGTCGTCCACTTGTGATCCGATCGACCAAACTGCATCTTAATACCAGGTGTAAACAGGGCCCTAGAGCAACTTTAGGGAACTATCCTTTTTGATGTTAGTCTACGTTTCGCTTTGAGTGTGAGCGGTTGCAAGTTCTGACCTAAAATCACTTTTAATAAACCAAAATGGCTGCTGTATGTCTGTGGATTATGAGCCAAAACACTTCTGCATTTTGTATAGAGCGATGATCACATATTTTTGTAGGTCAACTCAAAAGTTAGCATCACCCTGCTTCGCTCCACTTTAGACATTCTACTAACTATAAGTAACTTTGCAACTACATGTCAAATAACTCGTTAGAGTATTAGTAGACTGTAATAGACAATGTTTTAGAAGAAAAAAAATTTGTCGTACTGAAGAGCTGAAGTGTGGTACTGTAATAGGATGCAACCTTTGCAATAAGTCAGTTTGTGAAATTTCATCCCTGTTAGATATTCCGTGGTCAACTTTAAATGGTATTATTGGAAAGCGGAAGCTTTTTGGAACAGCAGCAACTCAGCCACAAAGTGGAAGACCACAGGGTTTATAAGTCTTTATTTAATCTTGACAGACTACACATCATTAGAAAGGTCAAAGATTCCATTTGATCTTATATTAAATATCTTATAGTGACAGTAAATTCAAAATTTTTGTCACAAGCTATGCAAAATCAAAAACTCCATGTCCATGCACATTAAATATGAGCCTCTAATGCATGCACTGGGGGAAAAACTCCTGTACACTTCTCATCAGCGTTCCTTACTAAACTCTGTACATCAGGGCTTTTAGTCCATAACTGTGCTCATTTCAAATTTGTTTAGAAAGGAGTATTATTATTATTTAATATTTTTACCAAAATTGGGATTTTTTTGAGCATTATAGAGCATTAAGTGGCTAGTGGGGCAGTTGTGGCCTAATGGTTAGAGAGTCGGACTTGTAACCCGAAGGTCGTAAAAGTACCGGCAGGAAATGTTGGTGAGGGCAGTGAATGAACAGAACTCTCTTCCACTCTCATTACCCACAACTGAGGTGCTTTTGAGCAAAGCACCTAACCCCCAATCACTCCCCAGGCACCGCAGCAAAAATGGCTGCCCACTGCTCTGGGTGCGTGTTCACTACTCACTGCGGTGTGTGCACTTGGAAGGGTGAAATGCACAGCACAAATTCCGAGTATGGAACACCATACTTGGCCACACGTCACGTCACTTTCACTTTAAAAGTGAACACACACACCGTGAACACACACCCGGAGCAGTGGGCAGCCATTGGGGGTACGGTGCCTTGCTCAAGGGTCTCACCTCAGTCGTGGTATTGAGGGTGGGGAGAGCGCTGGACATTCACTCCCCTCACCGACAATCCCTGCCGGACCTGAGACTCGAACCCACGACCTTTGGGTTACAAGTCCGACTCTCTATCCATTAGGCCACGACTGCCCTTTAAACGCACTCATATAATGTTATTTTCATTCTGGAAGCTAGAGGGCACCATTGTGCAGAATGTCCACAAGTGAGACTTGTAGAAGTAAAACTTATGATGGACAGAGGCATCCAAGCTGAACAACATCAAAGAATATACTCTAACAAGAAGCGACAGTCAATAGAACGTTCCATTGAAACACCGGCGCCCAGCTGCGGCCCTGTGTTTCCGCCATTTTGGGGTGAAAGCGAGTCGCAGAAAAATTGGGAATGTTGGACAATAAATATATAACAGCTTGATTTTGCAGTGTTGTATAATGTCCGTTAAAGCAAAAGTGTCCAAAAGTGTGAATTATGCGATAACGGACACAGCAATGCATCATGTATTACAAGATCATTATGTTTGTAGCGTGATCCATTAAAACGTACAATATATATTTCAATTCAGACCTAGATATTATTACTATTACTCCACTAGGTCTAAAATATATTGTTCGCTGCAAACATGATTATTTGAAATGTATTAATTTACTATTAATAAATGTGTAAAGTTGCATAAAATGGAAATACTCAATAAAGTCGGCTAACTACGTCACCTCAGATGGAGGATTGGTTGGATTCCACAACTGGTAATAAAACATATATAAGGCAATACAACATTTACTGTAGGAGCCATAAAATTTACTGGTGACTTAATTTTAAAAACTGTTCTATTGCGCTTCTGATTTGGCAGTGAAATTCACCGATTTTGGGTGCGTAAGATGTGAAGGATTCTATGGTCCAGTTAGTATTTTCACCCCATAATGGTGGCCGCGCTACCGGAGCGCCATCTAGTGGCTGTTAGCAAAAAAGTATCGAAGTGTCGCCTCTTGGGTTCTAAGCTCTTTGACAACATACTGATTTTGACTGAATAAACATGACAATAAACACACAGTTGCGACAATATATGGTAAATTTTGTATTCTTCATGCTATATAAGATATTTTCATAAGAATAAACTGTGTATAATTGGCATAGACTTTATTATTTTATAGAATATTATAAATTAATATTTTTTTCATCACTCTGTAAGACACCACATCAGATCACAGAAGGTAGTTATTTTAAACATTCGACTGATGTTACATAGTGGGTTTAGAATAAAAACATGATAATATTGTCATAAACTGTTGTCTTTTCACGCTATGCTAAGATAACATGCTAGCTAGCCCATATGCGCTTGTTGCTAGCAGCGATAAATCATCTAAGATCACTGGAATGTTTCTTATTTAGAAGGGCATTTGATACAAATGCAAAGCATGTAAAGTTAGATGTTTAATCAAAGGAATTTTTATTCGCACTGTTTTAATCACCTTAATAAAGCATGCCATGCCGCCATCACATACAGCAGTTATCTCAGATATCACATTAGATGACCAAATAAAGCATTGGTGGGACAAAAATTCATTTTGGCGGCCACCAAAATATTTTCAGTGCAGGAAAAACCCTGATAAGATCACAGAGTGCTGAGGCGCATGGTGCATAAAAGTCGCCAGCACTCTGCCGACTCCATAGCTGAAGAGTTCCAAACTTTCACTGGCATTAATATCAGCACAAAACCTGCTATTTTTCAGGGGTTGGGATAGCCCTCTTCTTAATTCTTAATGCTTCAGCATGCCAAGACATTTTGGACAGTACTATGCTTCCAACTTTGTGGGAACAGTTTGGGGAAGGTCCTTTTTTATTCCAGCATGAGACTGCCCCAGTTCACAAAGCAAGGTCCATAAAGACTATGAGTTTGGTGTGAAGAACTTGACCCGCTCAGAGCCCTGACCTCAACCTCACTGAACACCTTTGGGGTAAACTAGAATGGAGATTGCGAGCCAGACCTTCTCGTCCAACATCAGTGTCTGACCTCACAAATGCTCTGCTTGATGAATGGGCAAAAACACCCACAGAAACACTCTATAAGCCTTCCCATAAGAGTGGAATCTGTTACAGCTGCAGAGGGGGACACCAACTCCATATCACTGTCTATGTGTTTAAAGTGCAATGTCATTACAGTCCCCCTGTTGGTGTAATGGTGTAATACTGTATACATACATACATGCATGGCAGTTCTTCAAAGTCTCTCACACTGTGGGCCATCCTTATCGTTGACCCCTGTATTAAGGAGATCAAAGCTTGAAACGCCATCATTCATACAGATAACCATTCGGCTCATTTCTTTTATAGTGGGGCACGGATAAATGCTCAACTCAGTTTTATCCCTAGAAGAGAAACTTCTCCACTAGTTGGCACAGTTGAAAACCACAGTCCTCTTCTTCTGTTGTTGTTATTGCTGCTGACTCTTAGCATGCTGTCTCTGCCACTCTGCATAATGCGTTTGCCTGGCTTGCTCCTAATTTCCCAAGCTTCTCATCACTGTCAGGGAGTTCCTGTTTGATCTGGGAGACACCCTCCCTCTTTCTCTCTCTCTCTTTCTCGGCTGTCTGCAGCCTGGGAAAAGCCGCAGCGACACGGCAAACTGTCGCTGCCTGAAGGGGGGAGCGGGTGCAGAGGCGCGCTCTGAGAACATGAAAGACAAACAGCCGCGGTCTGCCGCTGCACCCCTGTCGCCAGGCCTGCCCGTCTGTCTGTGGTGATAGGCGGTTGTGAGCTGGTGCTGCTGCTGCAGTGGGAGGCCAATTTCTGGGTGATCTGAGTTGCGCTGTTTGGTTTAGCCTGACCATCAGGTCTGGGAACAGCCTGACTGCAGTCTTCACCGGTAAATAAAGCTAGTCTTAGCTGCTCTCTCAGCATGCTTTTTGCGAGGTTTTGGGCAGCTTTCAGATGGGAGACTAGCTGAACACTCAGCTAAACCAGTTAAGCATCAGCTTGCCCAGGCTGGGAAACCATCTTAAACCTGCTAAAACCAACAAACAAGCTTAGCCTGATTTAAGCTGATCTATTTTCATCAGGGTTGGCCCAACAATATGCACACATATTAATACAACATAGACAGTTGGAAAATTGTCAATTTTGCTTTCTAACTGTAGATGAGAATCAGCAGAGCTACTCAACTAGTAGTTCATGGTGCTAGCAACGGCAAGGTCATGGGTTTGATTCCCAGTGAATGCATGTGCTGATAGAATGTATACCTTAAAGCAGTGGTTCCCAAACTTTTTAGCTTGGAGTACCCCCTGAAGGGATTACCATCCTTCTGCGTACCCCCTCTCTTCCTCTTCGACTGCAGTCACACCTTTACCATTAAGGGACAATATTTGCCCCCTAAATTGATTCTCCAGTGCATTTTTTTTTACCTTTATGAATAACTTTATAAAATAAATAATGTTTTAAATAAAAAATGTTCAGTATAGAAATATGCAATGATGGTAAAACTAAGTAAAACTTTTACAAATTAAACTAAAACCACCAGTAGGTGGCAGCAAGTCACTGTTTTTATGACTGAGTCATGAGGTCATTCATTCAGTAACGAAGCATGTGGCTGTGAATGAATCATTGAATCATTGACTCTCACGATTCGTTCAAAGCTGCAGAATTGTTCGCGAAACACAGACTTGTGTTGTAGTTCTGCTGTGGTTTTCGTTAGAACTATTATTTCATTGCAAAATAGAGTAAATACTGACAGTACTGTGTTTAAAATGTACGTTTTATTTTTTGACCTATTGTATAAATGTCACATTGCAGTCATGTGGATATTTGGGAACAATTGCATTCTTGCTTGTTATCATCATTAAATACAAGAATTCACACAAGGTATGTTTTTGTATCGGCGAAAGTTTGAGTCTTAAATCGAAGTTAATCCATTATCTGTGTCTATATTTGTTCTTCATGCGAGTAAGTACTAAATCCCCACTTTTACAAAGGTGTATTGTCGAGAACGACAGTAATTTAGCGCGATTTAAGGCAGCAGATTCTGCACGCAATCTATCATATGCATGCTGCTTGTGTGGATACAGTCATTTTTGACTGCAAATGATGTAATTTGATTAAATGTGCTCGATTTTAATATTTTTTTAAGGTAGAATTAAATAAACTACTCAGCATTTTGTTCGCGTACCCCCTTTTGTCACCTCACGTATTCCCCGGGGGTATGCGTACCCCAGTTTGGGAACCACTGCCTTAAAGGGTTAGTTCACCCAAAAATGAAAATTCTGTTATTAATTACTCACCCTCATGTTGTTCCACACACGTAAGACCTTCGTTCATCTTCGGAACACAAATTAAGATATTTTTGATAAAATCCGATGGCTCAGTGAGGCTTGCATTGACAGCAAGTTAAAATATACTTTAAAATGCTCAGAAAGCTATTAAAGACATATTTAAAACAGTTCATGTGACTACAGTGGTTCAACCTTAATGTTATGAAGCGACGAGAATACTTTTTATGCGCCAAATAAACAAAATAACGATTTTATTCAACAATATCTAGTGATGGGCAATTTCAAAACACTGCTTCATGAAGCTTCGAAGCTTTACAAATCTTTTGTTTCGAATCAGTGGTTTGGAGTGTGTATCGAACTGCCAAAGTCACGTGATTTCAGTAAACAAGGCTTCGTTACGTCATAAGTGTTTCAAAATTTCATTGTTTACGTGACTCTGATGAGCCATCTGATTTTTATCAAAAATGTCTTAATTTGTGTTCTGAAGATGAACGAAGGTCTTACGGGTGTGGAACAACATGGGGGTGAGTAATAAATGACAGAATTTTCATTTTTGGGTGAAATAACCCTTTAAATACAACACAAAGGCCCTGATAAACTCAAAAAAAATGTTTTATTCTTCTCTCAGGGGTAAAAATAAAATAATACCAGAGCATAAAATACCATAAAATAATTCCTGACGCTGCCTGCACTGCTGAGAGCGGCGTCTGGATGAATGTGTAAATACATCACATAAACAGATGTGCTGTGTGCTTTCCTCTCAATAACAAATTAAACATACAAAAATATGACGGCAGTAAAGAAAGCATCTGATCATAGCAATGTTGGATATGTTTGCACAAGCTCAGCAATTTTGCACTCCAGTAATGTCACGCCATGCTTTTTTATATTGCACTTTATACAATAGATTCCTTTAAAGCAAGCTGCTTTACAGTATTAAACATGAAAAAACGGTATCAGTGTCAACTTGCAACTTAAATTTCTACTATAAAGTAGCTCTCCAGTGTGTTAATGCTTTTGCTCGTGACTGACCTCAGTGGAATAAACAGAAGAAATGAACCGGAGAAGATTTTCACGTCAAAGAAGGCGAAACCCCTGATAACACCTACATGTTAAGTAATCAAGTAAGCAACTTGGCTTGCCTAGTTGGGGACACTTGACATTTGATATTCCACAGTGTTTTGATCTGCCTGCATTGACCCCATTGTATGCGAACTGAGCTGAGCTGGATGATGACATCACTGTTTAATCCAATGCTGATATAGATAAATTAACTAAATTAATAACTATTGATTCTTACATCGGAATGAATCAATACTGAATTTACTTAAGATGGATACTGACACCATTTTCTTTGAAAGCTGCTGTGCAGCCAAAATTATATACCAGGTATCATTGTAAAGCTGCTTCGACACAATCTGCATTGTAAAAAGCGCTATATAAATAAAGGTGACTTGACTAATCACCATGGACCAATGGTAGTTTGAAGGTGCTTACCAGTCGGAGCGAAATTTTCCAGAAAGTTCGCTTTGGCAAGTTGTTTCAAACTCCAGAACTCAAAACAAACTCACTTTCAAACCAAGCAACTTTCTTTTGGTCAGCGAATTCACGTGCCAATTTCAAAATAAGCGAAATCTGCGAGGTGAACTCACGAAAAAACTCCCGATCACTCAAATTCCTTTTGGAATGACTGGATTTTGTCGAGCAATGATAAACGTGACTGCACCCATATAAGCCACATAACATTTGCATAAAAACCCCATTTGTTTCCCAACCTGGCCCAGAGCATCTCAGAACAGTGATCTGTACCGGTCTGACTTGATAAGAACCAGAGCGGGGCAGGACCAAAGCATCTCCGGCAGGACTATAGTAGCTTGTTTATCACATTTTGACAGTAATAGGAAAGCAGTCATCCCTCTTTCCGCACCACTCCTTACTCTCAGACATACCATTTATCTGCTGTAGAGTCCCTTTCAGAGCCAGAACCCTTGACTAAACCCTGTCTCTTCTTTACTGTATATCTCACTGGACCAAAACACTGTTCAACTCTTGTATGAGATTAACTCCTTCATGATCTTGAAAATGACTCAATAGTTTAACGCTAAAGTTGCTAGACTTCTTATGTAAATCCGGAAGAGTTAAAGCTTTTAACAAGTTTTTTTTTAATTTGTTCATATAGTTTAATTTATTTTTAAAAAGAATATGATATACAGTTGGTCAACACATCTGAGACCACAGTGAAATTGATTTACAATACTGGATTTGGGATATTTTCTAAATAAATTCAGTAAATTTGTGGGATTGATCATGTAAACTCTTTGTACAGAACATCAGATGTTCTTGCTTCTAAAATGATCTTGAGAACATCTAGTTTTTGGGAAAATAGTGAAATAAAATAAAATGCATTTTATTTTATGTTATATTAAAATATTGAAAAAGCATTTTCAATATTGGCTTTTGGACCCCACTGCAGGACTTAACAGTAAATATATTTTTGGTAGCACTTTAGAATAACGGTCCATCATTAATAGGTAACACTATGCAGTGTTAGTACTACATTAACACTTCAGCTACTACTATTATCTGATATGGAAACAAGCCTAACTAATCAGTAAATAACATTTATTTCACATTAAAATAACAGTCCAGATCACTAGTAGCTCTTGAAGAGTGACTAGGTAACATTTGGTCATGAAATGTATCACTATTTACTCATGTTGAAATAGTAAAAAAAGACATTTGCTCACATCTCAGACACACGTTAATGTTGTGATTAGCAATTAATTGGTGATTCTTTATTATTTGTCATAGTCATTAGTTCTTAATGTGGCCAATTTCATTCAGTAATTATTGATTACCTAATGAGGAACGGTCTCAGTCCTAAATTTGCTCACTGTAAAAAAAAATTCAAGATTTGCTTCACACCATTTTTTCTTTTGTCAAATCAACTTAAATAATTAATGCAGTTTAGATAATATAATATTGCATTACTTTCTGCACTTACCAATTTATGATGGACCGTTATTCTGAAGTGTTCCTGAATTTTTTTTCTCTCCTATGTTGGCCCAGTTCACCATTTTACTAGCCCTGCCATTTTCACTGACCCACTGCAAGAATTACATTAGCAACATACACCGATCAGGGATAACATTATGACCACTGACAGGTGAAGTGAATAACACTGATTATCTCTTCATCATGGCACATGTTAGTGGGTGGGATATATTATGTAGCAAGTGAACATTTTGTCCGCAAAGTTGATGTGTTAGAAGCAGGAAAAATGGGCAAGCGTAAGGATTTGAGCGAGTTTGACAAGGACCAAATTGTGATGGCTAGATGACTGGGTTAGTGCATCTCCAAAACTGCAGCTCTTGTGGGGTGTTCCCGGTCTGCAGTGGTCAGTATATATCAAAAGTGGTCCAAGGAAGGAACAGTGGTGAACCGGCGACAGGGTCATGGGCGACCAAGGCTCATTGATGCACGTGGGGACTGAAGACTGGCCCGTGTGGTCCGATCCAACAGACGATCTACTAAGAAGTTAATGCTGGTTCTGATAGAAAGGTGTCAGAATACACAGTGCATCACAGTTTGTTGTGTATGGGGCTGCATAGCTGCAGACCAGTCAGGGTGCCCATGCTGACCCCTGTCCACCGCCGAAACAGTGGGTTCATGAGCATCAGAACTGGACCACGGAGCAATGGAAGAAGGTGGTCTGGTCTGATAAATCATGTTTTCTTTTGCATCACCTGGATGGCCGGGTGTGTGTGCGTCGCTTACCTGGGGAACACGTGGCACCAGGATGCACTATGGGAAGAAGGGAAGTCGGCGGAGGCTGTGTGATGCTTTGGGCAATGTTCTGCTAAGAAACCTTGGGTCCTGCCATCCATGTGGTTACTTTGACACATACCACCCACCTAAGCATTGTTGCAGACCATGTACGCCCTTTCATTGAAACGGTTTTCCCTGGTGGCTGTGGCCTCTTTCAGCAGGATAATGCTCCTGCCACAAAGCAAAAATGGTTCAGGAATGGTTTGAGGAGCACAACAATGAGTTTGATATGTTGACTTTTTCCTCCAAATTCCCCAGATCTCAATCCAATCGAGCATCTTTGGGATGTGTTGAACAAACAAGTCCGATCCATGGAGGCTCCACCTCGCAACTTACAGAACTTAAAGGATCTGCTGCTAACATCGTGGTGCCAGACACCACAGCGCAAACATTTATTAGTTTTAATTTTATTAAAAATATCTGCAAATTATACAACTATAACTTCCTGAAACCTATGAATCCATGAACACAGTTTTGTTGGAAAATTATTGCATACAATGCAGATTTTACAGATTTGTTCGATTCCTCCAGTACTGTCTAAAAGTTATTCTCACAATTCTGACAAAACATCACCCATGTTAGAAAGGAATAACGCAACTTTCCAGAAACGCTTTCACACTGGCGTCTGGCCATCGGTCCTCAAGTACTACCACTAAATCTAAGAATTACACTGGCATTAAAAGCAATCCATACCTTGTGTTTTCATGCGTGTCAAAAAGAGAAGAATGAGGGGCGCTTAGTTGTGAGGTAAACTTCAATTTACACATTTCTGGTGTCTCAAACCACAAGCATAACAGCACGCTCCCAAAACTATGTTTAAAATGTCTGGCATTCACTTGAGCTTTCAAGGCCCATAAAGAAATATGGGTTGGCCAATTATCTGAATAAATGATGGCGTTTCAAGCACAGTCATCATTTGAATGGTTTACACAAACCGTTGTTATCTTTCTACAGCCGAGTCATGTCTCCCGGTAGTGCCGCCTGCGTGTTTCGCAAGAGCGAGCAGGCGTCAGCGTAAGTGACTGGAGCTCGAACGACCAGCATACCAAACACAGCTGTGCTTATGCAGGAGGAAATGCCACAAACATCCTATTGCTGCAGTCTCCATCCACACACACTGTCTGTCAAAAGCTCACGACGGAAACAAGGAGTGTTTACTGGGAGGGTTGAGATGACAATATCATGATTGTGTTATTGAAGCGGGGCTTTACAGCAGAAAATGTGGTGAAGTTGATACAATAACAGACCAAACATATCATTAGAGATCCATTAGAGACTTTTGAAGCTACAGACTAATTCAAACCCAAAGCATGATGTAAAGGAGGATAACAAAACCTTTTCAGGAAAAAAATAAATAAAATAAAATTCAGGAAATAAATCAATGCTACACATTTGACACAATATTTCAATTACCACACGGAAGCTGTTGTTTTGGGGTTTGTCTGGGGTTACTTTTATCTTGGGGTTACTCTGAATCACAAACCATAAGAAGTGTTTATATTTCATATGATCAAAAGAAAATACACAATGGGTTTCTCATTTGTTTTATGAAAGTATCAACTATATCTCAGATAAAATTCTAAGAAGAAATGTTATAATTGTTGACATACTGTAATAAGAAAAATAGAGCTTATTCTGAGCAAACTATGAGATATTTTTCTTTGGAGCACAATCTGAAAAACAGGAGAAATAAGCAAACGTCCCTCAGGTTCATCTCGATTTATTTTTATTGGCGTCTTGGAAAAACAACTGAGATATAAAGGAGATATTTGTGCTTTTCTTTCCTATGGATTTTGGAAGCAAACTAGGTTTGTATTGTATGCTATCATCAACAACATGTGCATGAATTCATAATTTACATAATAAAAAAATAATTTCCATTGTATTGAGTTTGTATTACTTTGTAAGACACAGTGTTAGGCCTAAATGTTATGAGATATGCTGCTAACATAAAGTCAACCCTTTCACAGGTCGCTCTTCTCACAAGATGAAAGTACTGGATCAGTTAACCTGTCACAAATGAAGACTGACCACCAAAAGGTAAAAGTAAGTAGAAAATTGCCAGGTAATGACTGTTCAACCTTTATTAAGAGTGTGCATCCTTCAGCATTAGAAAACTACACAAGCACTGCAGTCTGTTATCGTGTCATTCAGAATGAGCAAAATATATAATTAAACATTTTAGCTATTAATAGAGGCCTCAGAGATAAAGCACTACGGTAAATGTAAGACTGAGACGAAAACCAGCACCCTTAACTCTAATGGGCTGCTTCTTTATAATTAACCTGGGAAAGGTCACAAATCAAAGAGTCTCATACAGCACTGGCGCCACAAACTCTTCTCTTTGACCACTAATGACTCCAGAGAGAGTACGAGTCAACAATGCTTAGCCTCTATTTTATCATTCATAATGCTAAATGGTATTATTATCCTAACATTCATAATAAACATAATTAACATTACTTCTAATAGGTGTCTATATAATTGACTAATCGATTGAAATTCTTTGTGCAATTGACCCATAAAGAATTTAAGTCATATTTCGAAATATATCAATGTCACTGCAATAAAAATGAAATATCAAAGTCATCTTCTCTCAAAAGATGTTAGAGCTTTTCCCAGGGCCAACTTCACTTTCCGAGCCATTTTTGGAGATAAAGTCAGTTCTACTCAAGTTCACACAGGTGAGAGGACCCACAGGTGTAGTTTATCACATTAACTAGCAACATGAGCCACTAAGGCCTAGTACACAAGTACACCGGTATTTTGTTCCTCCTTCGTTTTTAAAAAAAATAATCACGTCCACACAAGCACGGTTTAAAAAAAATCTCAGTCCACATGAAAACGCAAAAACACTCTTTATTACCTGTTCCGGTAGGCTAACAACATTATCATAAGAATTTTATTAAAAAAGCTGCGCTTTTGAAAATACCTGTGTTTGTGTGGACTGGGCCTAATGTTTGACAACCACAAATGGTCACTATCCTTGAGTTAAAGGGTTGGTTCACCCCAAAATTTTAATTTTGTGATCATTTACGCAGTCAGCATCATTTAGTTTTCAACTTTTTATGCGTTTGGCCATTCATTTACACAACAAAGCTCTATCTTTACAACTGAAACTCGTGCTTTACTACTGGCTTTGGAAAATATAGAAAATGGACTAGAACGAAATTTCTTAATCTTCACAGACTCAAAATCTGTAAAGACTGATCATTCCATAATTATAAATATATTAGCTAAAGTAGATCTTTTACGCAAGAAAAATTTCTGTATCTTTTTTGCTTGGTTCCAGGTCATATTGGTTTATCTGTTAACGAGAAAGCAGACATCGCTGCAAAGGAGGCTCTCAACTTGAATATTTTAGAGTGTGAAATTCCACCCTCTGATCTCAGACCAGTAATAAACTCCTATATTAATAGTGTTTGGCAGATGGAATGGGATAAATGCAAAGGAAATAAGTTACACGAAGTAAGTCCTAGTATAAGAGGTTTTTTTTTTACAAATTTCAAATCTAGGTATGATAAAGTTGTTTTTAATAGAGGCCGTTTGAGTCATACAAGACTTACACATGGTTATTTAGAAGAACCACCATCAAGCCTTCCATGTCAAACTACAATGATTATTAAACATATTTTACTGGACTGCAGTGTTTTTAATGTAAATAGACGAAGGTTTTATTCCAAGATGTGTTCAACTGATGTATTTAAGAAAGTATCACCTGAATGTATTTCATATGAAATATCTTATATAGTTTTTTTGTTAATTGTATGAATTTTGTTGTTCTGTTTTTGCCATGAAAATAGCCTTGTTACCGACATGGCGTAAATAAATAAATTCATTTACACAACAACAGCGTTTTGGGGGCCTGAAAATGCAAACTTTTGAAAATGGTTTCAAAGTGTAAGTTTCTGAAAACGATACTGTTATTGTCTCCATGTAAACTACAAAAATGCGAATTTGTGAAAACGGTGATGTTGTGCATGTGTATTACTTGTTCAGGCTATAGGCGCGTAGTGTTTCTTTACAAAGTGATATCGCCAACTACTGGCCAGCTGTGCATAATACATTGTCTTTAATAGTTTTCACTGATCCCTGTGATTAGGGATTGTTTTGACAAAGTTGTCATATGTACACGAAAAATCTAAAGGAAAAACGTTTTAGTTTTTAGTACATCATTGTCGTGTAAACGTACCCTTAGTTTCAAACCAGTAAAACTTTTATTTATCCTTGAAACACCAATTAAGATGTTTTAATGAAACCTGAGAATTTTCTGTCCCTCCATTGAAAGTCCATTCCACCAAAACTTTGACACATGAAAGAATGAACTTACAAACTTTTTGAAGCCTCAAAGTTTTGGTGGAGCAAACTTTTAAAGGAGGGACAGATATCTCACAGGTTTAATTACAAATATTTAATTTGTGTTTTAAAGATGGAAGTTTTGTGGGTTTGGAGCGACACTAGGTTGGGTGATGACAGAATTTTTGTTTTTGGGTGAACTATACCTTTAATTTTCATCAGTTATGTCTTGTAAGCGCAACAAACTTGCTTCAGTACGAAATTTCATTTGCATTGTTGCGGTCAATAAAAAAGGCTAAACCTGAGGAAGTTCGATTGACAGAAATGTTGCTAATAAATCGTATCTTGTACTTGACCAATAATGTTTGTATGTTTTATTGGCAAATCTAATAATGTTACCCGACTACTTCTGCCATATCTAGTTGATCACTTTGCAAGTGTAGTAAGTTACAGAACAAAATCAGTACCCAACATTTAAAGATGACAGATGCTCACCAGGAGCCCATCTGTTGAGTCATTTGAGACTAGGGAATGATGTTCGAGGTGCTTAAATATGAACTGGGGAGAGTGGGTTTGGCCGTACTGACTGATAGCCTCATTAGCATTACAGAGAGATCAAAACAGACCCAATGACGGACAGAACAACCCACTATTGTTTTCCTATCACTGCGCTGATGGATGGGAGCAGTGCTGCCTGAGGATGTGAACCACTTTCTGCTGATTGTAGGCCAGCATGCGGTAAAGTGTTAGACACTTTTTGTGTGTCAGAAGCACGTTGCCTTTTGACTGCAAGCCAAAAACAAAAAGGAAAAAAAAGAGAACAAAAAAAAAGATATTTAGGCATTTAAACCACACTTAAAAGGAAAGTTCGCCTAAAATGAAAATTCTTGTCATTAAGTTGTCATTTACCCACCCTCAAGTCTTTCAAACTTGTATGACTTTCTTCTGTGGAACATAAAAGAAGATATTTTGGAGAAATGTCTTTTTAATTTGTACAATAGCTACATAAACAATCTGTTTTCCAACATTCTTCCACAGTGTTCTGCAGAAAAAAGAAAGTTATACTTGTTTGGAACAGCATGAGGGTTCAATTATGACAGAATTTTCAACTGTGCCTTTAAAACTGTATGAATGTCACTGCAAAAATGATGTGGACACTCCCTTCTAATGCCATACAAAGGATCTGGTGACATTTAGACATTAAGTGTGTCTTAAGTACTCTTGAGATAATTCAATAAACCGCTCGTATCAAGCCTTCTCATTTCCAGTATAAAGAACCCATAACAAGCACAAAGCTTTCCAAACACCCCTATAAAGACAGAGGCTAACACATCATAGGACGAATCAATTGGACATGTGACGTTTCTCATGGTAAGAAATCTCAGTACAAATCTCTTTGCTTTGATCGTACGTTACAGACACAAACAAGTCAGCCGCCCAAAACTAGAGTTCAAACCTCAGAACGGGGATGTTAACGTCATTTAACCAATGTCATTTTAAAAGGCGGCAGCGGCGGCAGCGGCGCCAGGCTCCGCACTGCCATGATAAACGGAGAATAAAGCGTAGAGCTGCAGCGGGACACATGCTCTGAATCCCGCCGCAGTCGACCGCAGCTCTGAGCACTCAGTGTTTAACTGGTGTTGCATAGTTCAGGATCACCGCACTGAGCTGGCAAGCGCTGCCCTTCACTGTCCAAGGACTGTTTTCCTGTGGCATCAGATAAAATGACTCCATAAAACAACAAACTCAAACTCTAGCGATTAACTGAAGCTCAGCTCTAGTAAAACTGTCGAGTGGGGTTCATGAGGCAAGTGGCAACATCAGCCGAAGGAGGGTTAAAGGTCAGGGTCTTGGTGTGAGCCATTTATGATTCATGGTTCATCAGGTTGCAAAACATTATTGCTCATTAAATGCAAATTGTAGTGTTCAACTGACCAGAAACCAGTCAACTTTTTAAGCTGCCTTTTATCTTGCCTTTCATTTTCTCCAAAGGCTTTTCAAAAATGTTTCAAAAAAGACTGGGAAATAAATTGTCATCTCATTAAAAAAATAGTTTGAAGCAAATAATAATAATAATAAAAAAAAACATTTTAAAAAGTGACAACCAGACAAAGAAAGTCAACTTAAAGGGTTAGTTCACCCAAAAATGAAAATAATGTCATTTATTACTCACCCTCAAGTCGTTCTACACCCGTAAGGCCTTTGTTCATCTTCAGAACACAAATGAAGATATTCTTGATTAAATCCGATGGCTCAGTGAGGCCTGCATTCACAGCAATGACACTTCCTCTCTCAAGATCCATAAAGGTACTAAAAACATATTTAAAACAGTTCATGTGAGTTCAGTGGTTCTACCTTAATATTATAAAGCGACGAGAATACTTTTTGTGCACCAAAAAAACAAAATAACGAATTTATTCCACAATATCTAGTGATGGGCCGATTTCAAAACACTGCTTCGGAGCTTTACGAATTGAATCAGTGATTCGGATCTTCTATCAAACGGCTAAACTGCTAAAATCACGTGACTTTGGTGCTCAAAGTCACTGATATGATTCGCAAAGCTCCGAAGCAGTGTTTTGAAATCGGCCCATCACTAGATATTGTGGAATAAATTCGTTATTTTGTTTTTTTGGTGCACAAAAAGTATTCTCGTCGCTTTATAATATTAAGGTAGAACCACTGAACTCACATGAACTGTTTTAAATATGTTTTTAGTACCTTTATGGATCTTGAGAGAGGAAGTGTCATTGCTGTGAATGCAAGCCTCACGGAGCCATCGGATTTAATAAAAAATATCTTAATTTGTGTTCCGAAGATTAACGAAGGTCTTACGGGTGTAGAACGACATGAGGGTGAGTAATAAATGACATTATTTTCATTTTTGGGTGAACTAACCCTTTAAAGAGATTTCACCTCAAAGTTCACCCCAAAATGAAAATTCTGTCATCATTTACTCACCTTCATGTTTTTCCAAAACTTTATTCTGTGGAACACAAAAGATCTTTTGAAGAACTAATAAATTGTTTGTCCATATCAGTGTTATTTTAGTATCATCAATATACTATTATTTTTTTTTTTTAGATTTTAATTTTCACTGTTACCACATCAATTTTCAAATTTTAGTAACATTGTGCGTTTTTGTCATTTTTAGTCTTTTTATTATTGTTTTTATTCATAAGTTTTTGTTTATTTAATTTTAGTTATTTTAGTTTAGTACTTTAAGTTAAACTAAACAAAATGAGAAATATCTTGGCAATGCTTTGAGTCAGATTGACATGATTCTGCTGTCCGTTTTCTCTGATTGGTAGATTTCACTTCAGGATTGTGGGTATTTAACCAACACTCTAAAAAATGCTGGGTTAAAAACAACCCAAATTGGGTTGAAAATGGAAATGGTCTTAACCCAGTGATTGGGTTAAATGTTTGCCCAGCCTGCTGGGTAGTTTTATTTAACTCAACTATTGTTTAAAAATTACTGTATTGCTCACTTAAAATGAGCCTAAAATATGTTGGAAATTAATATTTATGAATGTTTAATAAATTAACACTTATTAATAAGTTTAATGAATAATAATTAAACAATAAACATTTATTAAATTGCTTATTAATAAATGTTCACCTTTTAGATTATTATTGTTGCCTCTAGTAATTATGTGTCTGATTTTTATTATTTTAATATTAATTTGGGTTAATTTTAAGCCAGCCATATAGTGATGTTTAAACAATAGTGGGGTTAAATAAAACTGCCCAACACATTAGCCAAACGTTTAACCCAACCGCTGAATTAAAACAACCCAATCGCTGGGTTTGTCCATTTTCAACCCAACTTGGCTTGTTTTTAACCCAACATTTTTTAGACTTTGACAAATAACCAGTTTTTCTACAGAAGCATATACTATAATATACTAACCTTCAATCATGGTATGTGTGTCTTAGTTTATACACATTCGCCATATTTCTCTATAATGAAAAAAAATTTGATTTGTACTTTTTTTTATTTTTATGATCTTTTGTGCATTGGCTTGAATAACTTGCATTGAAAAAATGCTAACATCAAAATTAATTGGCTATATTCAAGCCAAAATCTGCCTAAATGCAATAATTTACACAACAAAACTATTTTTATGGATTAAATCAGGTAAAAACAGCTCTTTAAGTTTAAAATTGCAGGTTACCACTTTTTTTTACAGTGTGAATTAAACTAAACTTGCAGGGAATATAGGTTTAATGCCTTATTTGTCTCATTGCCACTCTGAAAATTGGGGTGGTAGTGGTGAAGGACAAATGGGGTAACTACTTGATGACATACAACTAAATTCTGTTCGGGTAAGCAAGAAAAAACACAGAGAGGCAAATCAACACCCACAGAGGCCTGGCGAACACACAGCACTTCTGTTTGCTTTCAGCGAGCAAGCAGCGAAAGAGACGCCGCGGTTTCTCTCTCGCGCTCGGCCCTCACTGAGGCTTTTATGAGAGCAGATAGTCAAATTCTCATTTCAAGATCTGCGTTTAACCTCAGTCCAGCAGGCGCTTGTACCGCAGAGCTCCTAACTCCTCTCATCTCATTTCTCTTTAACTAGAGGCCCCGCTGATGCCACAGTGCACATTAATACTCGCAGGCCGCTGGCCAAGCACCGCTGTGTCGAGCTCCATGGCTGATTCATTGCAGAGAACACCCAGTAGCTAAAGCATACTGGAGGAGTGGGGCGTCACTCCAGGAATTAGATTTGCAGCTTTTGTACTACGATAAAACCATAAGTAACAGAAAAAAGGCATACACTCATGTCATTTCTGTGAAATTTGGCCCTGTCAGCTGTACTCAGCCAAAATGAATCTTAATAAAACAGAAACAGGCTGCATGATGAATTGGTGCATTTAAAGTGCATCTACAAAATTTTATGTACTGTGTAATAAGCATGTTTAATGCTTGATACCCTGTTTTTTTATTTCAGAGAGTGAAATAAATATTGTTTTATCACATTTTTGGTCAAAACATGCTTAAACATTGCTCTATACACTATTGGCCAAATGTAGTCTCATGCAACAAAATACGACATCCAGCCCATTTTTCAATATTAACTAATATAAATGCAATACAAAAAATAGTTAAAGATTGTCATATAAATCGATTATGTCGGCGGTGATAGCCTCGTGGGCAGCGCGCCGACATATAATGCCATTGCGCTTCGGGTGACCCGAGTTCAAGTCTCGGACCTTTCCTGATCCCGCCTACTATCCTATCATAATAAAGGCAAAAATCACAAATAAATAAATAAATTGATTATATGACCCCAAATGGTCGAGGTTTGGCTGGTTACCAATTTCTCTCTCTCTCTCTCTCTCTCTCTCTGGTCGTCACCATAGTGCAATGAATTCTGGGGTAGGCAAGGCCGCGAAGGATCCATCTGTTGTATTCTTCAGTACACATTTGAAAGAGCCTTTGAATGCGGCCATTGAAGGATGCAGCCTCTGAATTGGGACGCAGCCTGCATCTTCAGAAGCCGTATGTTTGTCGAGCGCTTGTCTTTTGTATTTGTGTATCTAAGTCAGGAGGTTGGCTGCCATCATGTCAGGGTCGAGATTTACAATGTGTGCGACTCCCTGTTCTCTTTATATTACATCTGATGACTCTCACCAGATGTGTGTGATGTGTATGGGAGAGGAGCATGTTAGGTCAGTCCTTGAGGGGGCTGACTGTCAACAGTGTGAAAAATGTAGCGTCCGCATGAGCTCTGATCCCACTTGGCTCTCTTCTCGAAGGATGAAATTCAAGCGCCTGCACCTCGTGGTTCGGGGGGCGACTATGGTCATGCGGCTCGCAGGTTGAGTTAGTAGATAGAGATTTTGAGATGGATAATTTCCTATCTTTGGCTCGTTCTGTTGACTAGAGGGTCACCGTGATTTTGCCAAGTAAGACATATTTTGTTGATCCTGGAACAACATTCCTGTCCAATAATTTAGTCCCAAAACTTATCCCTAAAATTAGAGTGGAAAGATATGTGAATAACACTGATGTAGAAGCACCTAACCCTGGTTGCAAGCCTAAACTTGACATAAACGGGAAACTTGTCCATCAAATCTGATTGGTTGATTGGAATGTTGTTCCAGGATCAACAAAGATGTTGATCCAGGAACATGTTGTACTTGGTGAAATCACATTCACCGACTTAGAGGACCCCGTTCTGTAAGCTAGCTCTGTGAATTCTTGGGTCCAGAACAAGGAACACGCGCCCGCTACGCCTAAGCGCCTTTTTCATACAACTGAATCTGTCAGTGTGCATTTCTGGTGTCTATTTATGGACTTGGTGATGCACTACGTTGCGTTGTGACGTCCTTACGTTCAGCCAATCAAATTGCTGCGTTTAGACTCGTGCTTCAGACACGGCTCACGCAGAGGTGCTCCTATACCGTCATGGTTAATGGTTAATTATAGAATTTTAAATATCCATGATGCGTGGGCAGGTACCCGTAATAACATACATGGCAGCTTGTAATTATTGACTTTATTTACTTTTCGGATGTTTGTTTGAAATAATGCACTGCTGGTATCGTGCTCATCAGGCAAGGATAATCATATATATATTTATATATATATAACTTTTTTTTTTTTAATTTGTACCATTTTAAGAAAAAGAAGTAA
>RJVU01007682.1:621948-633255 GCA_003731715.1 Anabarilius grahami | reverse complement strand
ACGAAATACACTACAACTAAACAAATAATGGAAAAAAAAAACATTAACAACAACAAAAAAAAAAAAAAACAGGTTTAAGGCAAGTGTGGGTTTGTTTACGGCATGTCAACTCCACTCAAATGCGAGACAAAACGGGAGTTCTGACAAGCGTGCAGGTACAAACAGCACGCATGACGGCAAATGAAGGACCATTTCTATATTCCTGTGACATGCTATATTACTGGTTACGGTGGCATGATGGCCAAGGCATATCTTCAAATGTCTGCACTGGAGCCGTGCCTGATCAACCCCTTCATTACGAGAGCCAGACTGCCAAACTTATATTTTTCTATATGCCCTGCCTTTCAGAAATAATAAAATGCTTGGGTGGGATGCCATCAATTTTTTTTTTTTTCCTCTCCTAGAGTATGCGGCGTATTCGCAAGTGCAGCAGTGTGTGTGTGATTTTTTCTTTTTTTCTTTTCTTTTTCTTTTTTTCGCCAGGATGATCACAAACATCTTTCAAATACTAACTTTCTCTGTATGGATATAAATTACACAGGAAAAGGAACACTTAGCATATAGTTTAGGAAACCAAAATCTAGCCAAAAAATTGCTCCAAATATACACAGTTCACAAAAATAGTTGCTATGTCTGGTTTCACATTGCAGGTCTCATGAATTAGCCTGCTACACTAGGCCTTTAGGCCAGTAAAAATCTTTGTTTGTGTTCATCTGAAGAAAAAGTCATATACAGTACGGCATACTGTACATAATGTAACTCCATATTTGTGAAGATATGTTAATGTCATTGTAAAAAGTCAATGTGACGTAGTTAAGTTTGACTTTCAGGGAAATTACATTGGTTTAATATAATATGGCTAAGTTTGATTTTAAGGAAAATGACATAAGGGCAGTGTAATTTAGACCTAGTCAAGATTAGGTCTGAGGAAAATCACATTGCTTCAATGATTGTGATAGTTCCGATAGAGCCAGTTTGGTTACATCCAACATGATTAGATATACATTAATGTAATAACTTTATGTGGAAATTTGCCTCATCATTAAAATACATTCAAATGATGAGGTAATACATTTGTTGCTCATGTCCAATGACAATAAAAGCCCTGTCTTCCTGACAACAAAGACAGCAAAACTTAATTACCACAATCAAAGGGATCTTCAGCTTGACACTGATTGTGTAAGGTGTGTTCTTCATATTCAGTGCATTTAAAACATGACCACAAACCCATTAACCACTGAGGCCAAACTGGCGGCTGGGAGCTTTTGGATGGCAGCCAGTGGAGTGAAGGTAAAAAAAAGAAATAAAAAAAAAGTGTGTTTATGTATTTAGTCCTTTTTAAAGACACGCTCACACACCCTGACACTTTACATTGGCTCCAGGATGTGCAGTTTGATACTTTGAAATGCTCTCTCTGTCTCTCATCTGATGGTTAATTATAGAATTTTAAATATCCATGACACGTGGGCAGGTACCCATAATAACATACATGCCAGCTTGTAATTATTGACTTTATTTACTTTTTGGATGTTTGTTTGAAATAATGCACTGCTGGTATCGTGATCTGGAGATCAAAGTGCTGAGGACGTTATTAACATGCGCTCATCAGGCAAGGATAATCATTTAAAGTGTAATTACTTCACCACGCCCAGGATAATCGTGTTTTTTCCCCTTGCTCTTGGCATTTTTAATAGTATGATTCATACGTTAGTTTAGTGTGTTCCCTAAGGGCTGTTTAATGGAAGAGGTCCATATCTCTGTTCATGACTGTTGGGTTGATGAGTTTTCAGGCCTATGATGTTACATAAGGGTGTTAGTGGGTTAGTTCAGACAGGTTTGAACGTGTTTCTTGAATCAAAGACAATAGTTTAAAATTACTAAGACACATAGATGTATGTCAAAAGATTTAGTAGCACAAATATGAGTCTCGTGACACCTAGTGGAGAAGTCTATGCCTGCAACAGAGGCCATTAAATACTCGTTTGATTTCCAACAAATGGACACTTATGACAACTAGTGGCGAAAATGAGAACAACACGTGCTTTGAAACACGAGGATATGTTTTTGCTGCTTAAAGGGATAGTTCACCCAAAAATGAAAATTCTGTCATCATTTACTCACCTTCATGTTGTTCCAAACCTGTATGAATTTCCTACTTCTGCTTAACACAAAAGAAGATATTTAGAAAAATGATGGGACCTCATTGACTTCCATAGTATTTTTGTCCATACCGCACAAATGCTGGGTTGTTTCAACCCATGTTTGGGTCTTTTTTATTTTATTTTTTTAAGTAAACCGGAAGTCAGTGGGGTTCATCGACTGTTTGGTTACCCATATTCTTCAAAATATCTTCTTTTGTGTTCAGCAGAAGAAAGAAATTCATACAGGTTTGGAACAACCTGAGTGTGAGTAAATGATGAAATAATTTCATTTTTGGGTGAACTATCCCTTTTTTTCCATAAAAAAAATGTTAAGCAGCAACTGTTTTCAACATGGATAATAATAATAAATGTTACCTGAGCACCAAATCAGCATATTGGAATGATTTCTGAAGGATCATGTGACTCTGAAGACAAATTCAGCTTTGCATCACAGGAATAAATTACATTTTAAAATATATTAAAATAGAAAACAGTTCTTTCAATTCATAATAATATTTCACAATATTACTATTTTTACTGTAAATGTTTCCAAACTTTTGACAGGTAATGTATAGAGAAGGAAAAATTTTATAACCAGCCTATTCTTTTTAAGACTACACACTTGTTCTTCTGACACATGATGGATTATGATAGCCAGGGGGTCTGGGTTGTTTTTAAGGCATCATCTGATAAAACTAATTTGACAGGAAATTGAAGAGAGAGGATCGCTGGTTAAGGTCACAGTGGTTGGAGAGGCAATTTCAGAGAAGGGCTTAAAGTGTGTTCATGGGGAAATAGTCTTGGTCCCCCTCTCCTGTGACCTCTGAACAGTCAAGCTTTGGTGTTTCTTCATTGCTACCTTAAAGGTGAAGTGTGTCATTTCTGTGCCACTAAAGGGACTAAACAGAATTGAATTGTTTATTTGAGTGATATGACCAGGTTGGACATAACTACATTGGCTATAGTTTGGTAGACGTGCAAATCCAGTCTTTGTGTAACATACTGACTAATAAAATAACTTCATCCAGTTGAATATCGAATGTGGATATTACACAGTGTTCGCTGCCAAATGATGCCCATATCACATTCAACTGGAACTTAATCTTGACAGTTTAGTAGATTTTGGACTTTTCCCATTCTAGTAGACAGAGTGAGGAGTGGTATTATATACACTAAGCTACATTATGGGCCTGTCCCATTACTTACACTTGCAGTCCACTTGAGATACATTGCACGTGACAGAAAGTTAGTGTCCAAGACTTTTTCAGGTCTGAAAAATGCCAAAGCTCAGTGCCCTTAAAGGGATAGTTTACCCAATAATGAAAACTCTGTCATCATTTACTCACCTTGAAGTGAGTTTCTTTCTTCTGTTGAACACAAAAGAAGATACAACCCTAATTCCAGAAAAGTTTGGATGTTTTTTAAATTTGAATAAAATGAAAACTAAAAGACTTTCAAATCACACGAGCCAGTATTTTATTCACAATAGAACACAGATAACATAACAAATGTTTAAACTGAGAAATTTTAAAATTTTATGCACAAAATTAGCTTATTTCAAATTTGATGCCTGCTACAGGTCTCAAAATAGTTGGGACGGGGGCATGTTTACCATAGTGTAGCATCTCCTCTTCTTTTCAAAAAAGTGTGAAGATGTCTGGGCATCGAGGTTATGAGTATCTGGAGTTTTGTTGGTCCCATTCTTGCCTGATATAGGTTTCCAGATGCTGAATAGTTTGTGGTCATCTTTGACGTATTTTTCTCTAAAGGTGAAAGATCTGGACTGCAGGCAGTCCAATTCAGCCCCCGGATTCTTCTACGATGAAGCCATGCTGTTGTAATAGCTGCAGTATGTGGTTTTGCATTGTCCTGCTGAAATACACAAGGCCATCCCTGAAATAGACATCGTCTGGAGGGGAGCATATGTTGCTCTAAAACCTTTATATACCTTTCAGCATTCACAGTGCCTTCCAAAACATGCAAGCTGCCCATACCGTATGCACTAATGCACCCCCATACCATCAGAGATGCTGGCTTTTGAACTGAACGCTGATAACAAGCTGGAAAGTCTCCCTCCTCTGTAGCCCGGAGGACACGACATCCATGATTTCCAACAAGAATGTCAAATTTGGACTCGTCTGACCATAGAACACTTTTCCACTTTGAAACAGTGCATTTTAAAGGAGCCTTGGCCCACAGGACACGACGGCGGTTCTGGACCATGTTCACATATGGCTTCCTTTTTGCATGATAGAGCTTTAGTTGGCATCTGCAGATGGCACAGCAGATTGTGTTTACCGACAGTGGTTTCTGGAAGTATTCCTGGGCCCATTTAGTAATGTTATTGACACATTCATGCCGATGAGTGATGCAGTGTCATCTGAGGGCCTGAAGACCTTGGGCATCCAATAAAGGTCTTCGGCCTTGCCCCTTATGCACAGAGATTTCTCCAGTTTCTCTGAATCTTTTGATGATGTTATGCACTGTAGATGATGAGATTTGCAAAGCCTTTGCAATTTGATGTTGAGGAACATTGTTTTTAAAGTATTCCACAATCTTTTTACGCACTCTTTCACAGCTCTGCCCATCTTTACTTCTGAGAAACTCTGCCTCTCTAAGACATCCCTTTTATAGCTAATCATGTCACAGACCTGATATCAGTGAACTTAATTAGTTGCTAGATGTTCTCCCAGCTGAATCTTTTCAAAATGTCTTGCTTTTTCAGCCATTTGTTGCCCCCGTGCCAACTATTTTGAGACCTGTAGCAGGCATCAAATTTGAAATGAGCTCATTTAGTGGATAAAAGTCTAAAATTTCTCAGTTTAAACATTTGTTATGTTATCTATGTTCTTTTGTGAATAAAAAAAACTAAAAAAAAAATCTTTTTATTTCAATTTAAAAAATGTCCCAACATTTCCGCAATTTGGGTTGTATTTTGAAGAATGTTGGTAACCAGACAGTTAATGGTAGCCATTGAATTCCATAGTATATATTTTTTTTTCTACTATGGAAGTCGATGCTACCGTCAACTGTCTGGTTACCAACATTCTTCAAAATACTTGCTTGCTCAGATGACGTCGTCTATAGGATTCTCTTCATACTATCAGCAATGTAGCTACTCAGATCTGCTCTGATATGGTGATCACTGATAACCAAATAAACCTCAAACAGGTTCTACAAATGGTGGCACCAGCACCTCCCGCTCATTTAATATTAATATAATGTTTTGTCACTTATAAATGCACGTTTGACAGTAGCTTGAGTTGACAGCAGTAGCCTGAGCTTGAGTTGGGATGTGGATGTAAATTAATTTTCATTAATACAATCATTAACACTAGAAAGAAAAATGCAAAATACAACCATTTAGATGCGGTTTGGAGCCCTGCTCAAACCATCATCAGATTCATCCACCTAGAATAGCAATGCTGAAGCACATCTGATGTAAAAAAAAAAAATGTTACTAGTACTCGGAATGATGTTTCAACCACAGATGTCGATAGAGATCATTTCATAATGTACCTTTAAGCAGTAAACAAATTATGTGCAGCCTACTTGTTTCATTATATCGATGAAAAAAAGGATAAATGAAAAGTTGTAGTTTTATCAGGAATGTTTTATTTGATGTGCCCGTTTCTCTGCTTTTTAGAAACAGCCAGATATTATCAAAGGCTGAACAATGAGAGCAGTTTCTGCATTGCTTTCTCATATATATACCAGCCTGCCAAAAATAATAATAAAAATAAGTAAAATGAAATAAAATAAAACAACAAAAGTTGTTCTTTTCAGTTTGGCAAGTGTCTGTAACAGAATGTGACCATATACTGAATAATTCTGTTTTGATATAACTCGGTATAAAAAAGCACAAAAATATAGCACTTTGAACTCTGGTGCAAGTCCATTCAAACGACTGTGGCATTAAGCAAATGTACGGCGCACAAGTGCACCTTAGATTCATCACAATTATTTTCATTGACTATTTACCAAAAATACACTTCCGCAGACAATTGTTTTTGCCTTTTAAACTGTAAAAAGCACAAAAATGTATTTATGAAAGCATACAATACATTGATAACAAATTCCAAATAATAATTATTAAAAAGAAGTACTGATAGGCGACAATCAATGGGCAAAAAACAAGAGTTTGATTTTTAAGGTACTTATGAATGCAACAATCACTGAGAAGCTCATTGTTCAGGGCCATGGAAAAGCAAATATAATACTGAATGAATTGAAGTGCAATTTTATCATTTTATGCTGCAAATTCAGTTTATCTCCGTTACGTTCTTTAAGACAATAGATCATCTGTTTGTAAGTCACAGTTTTGTCATTGGTATGTGCAGGTTATTCCAAGGACCCATCCAGAGCTCCTCCTCATCTGACTGGGTGCGGTCACTATGTGATCCTAAAGGGTCCCTCACCTCCTGATTGTCCACTGTGGACTCTTGTTCATCCACATTTTGTGTTATTTCACCCCCACCATTCACCACATTTGATTTTGAAGCTATACTCTCTGGGCCTGTGGTGCTGGAGGCCAGAGACCCACTGGAGGGCCTGGTCGTGAGGTTCTGTTCACCTGCTGAGGCGCCTGTGATTATGGGGCTGTTTAAAGGAATTCGCTCTTCATGCGTAACAGCAAGTTTGTCCAGTTTCTTAAAGTGCTTTCCCAGTCGTACTGGAGAGTTGAGCTTGATGTTGTTGGTGTGTGCGACCCGTCGCGTCCGGATTATTGAGCCGTTCTGGGCCAAGTATATGCTCCCATTAATATTGCTGTGGCTGTTCACATTAGATAGGCGGTTCCTGTGCGATTCAGGTGCACTTTCTTCTCCAGTTGAACTGGTCTCGTATTCACGGTCTACAATTAGCTTGATCCTCTTTTTTCTACCATACTGAAAAAAGAAAACAGGAGTGTCAGATGACTACACAATTACAAGTTTTTTATTTTATTTACACAGCACACAACAGTGGTGTTCTGTCCGAGGAGGCAAGGGAGGCAGAGCCTTTTAAAAAATGCACAACTAAAGCTGTAATATTAACTGTTGTTGTAATTTATTTACCACTAATGTGCATATAATATGGATAAAAATGAAAAAAATGTGTTTTGTTTTTTTTCTTTCATGTGTGATACAACTCATTGCCATTTGTCTGATGAATAGGGCTTTCCATTCATTCATACATACATGTTTGTAGGTGGCACTGTGTAATATGTTCCATTTTGTTTCATTTGACAAACGTTGGGCTGGTGATCTGGAAAATCATTATGTTGTTAATTATTAAGACGATTTCAACAAAATACTATAACAAAAGCAGGTTTGATGAATATTAAATTTGCACATCAGCTTCCCCAGAAAATTCCCTCCCAGACCACCACTGCATTAAAAAGCAAAACAACCAAACACACACACATACACACACACACACACACACACACACTTCATGTCCTTTCATGAGCTCATTAAAAGTAATGTGCTCAATAACCAAATGCCATTGGATTACAGGTTACTTCAACAACAAAAACCAACCTAATTTTGATCTGAACATTAATTGCTGACTTAAACTTTTGAAGGGTGACCTGTAAAGGTAAGACTACATAGGAAAGAGCATGCATGTTATTCAGCAAAGGTTAAGGAGAAATGCCAAGTTGTGCTCAGCGAGAGGAAGACAAGAAGAACAACTTCAATCAGATGAGGGCATTCAAAAGGCCAATAAAAAGTTCAACACAAGAAATAAAGGCAATGGCTAGTCTTACTGAACATATCAGAATATAATTCAGGAGGCATCGACAGTCTCAACTGCATCTGAATTAGAATCCTCATCCTCCCCATCTACTTTAAGGATTCTTGCTCCATCCGAAGAGCTTGAACTATCACCAGGGCTGCCACCTCTCTCTGGAGTCAGTTCCCCTTCTTCGTTCTCATCTATTGGAGAAAGTTTGTCGATCTCTAAAGCCCTTGCTACACTACTGCTGGTCATTGAGAAGCTGCTCATACTGTGGAAGCTCGAATCTCTTCTACTTTCCGGAGAATGGCTGCTTTTAGACATAGAGGACTTTGGATCCTTATTTTGGCCCTCAGAGTCACCTTCTTTCAACTGCCCTTTGCCTTCCTTATCATCCTCATCCTCCTTCAGGATGGTCTCTTCTAATGCTTTGGGGTGGATGAAAGTAGTTGCAGGTTCTCGAGATGATCTGCTGCTCTGTTGCCTGTAGGTTGCTGATCTCTGGGTACCACTGCTGGGAAAACCAGCTTTGAAATTGATGCTTTCAGAGGTTGTGTTGCTGTGTCTGGACTGGGAAGACCTGACCGATGATGCTGTTCCTCTTTCCTTTGATTTGACACTCTCTTTTCCGCTGCTACCTTCCTCAGAGCTTGACTCCTTTGCAGCCTCTTGTCCGGATTCAGATTCAATTTCCATCTCGGATGTTCTCTCTGTGTCTGACTCTGTCTCAATCTCTGTGTCTTGATCTGAGTCTGATTCAGTCCTTGACTCTATTTCAGTGTCATCTAGCGGAGTTTTTATTTGGCTCTCCCTGTCTGAATCAAAAGGACTCTGGTCTTGATCATCATCGGAGTCTAAACTACTCATATGTGCTCCTTCCTGGAGTCTGTATGGATGATGAGGTGTGAATGACATGGCACTTCCAGTGTATGACTGTTGAATGATGTCTTCCCTTTTTCTGCCTCTTTCTCGCTCACTTTCCACAATATCACCAGGGATTCTCTGTGATTCCCTCTCTGACTCGTTGAGTACCCAAGAGATTGAGGCGTTCCCATTACTCCCATGATCTACAGTCCCACTAATGCTGCTCAGAGTGTTCTTTTGAGTCTGCAATGTTTTAAAGATGTTCATCTGACTCAAAACTTTGCCAAGTCTTGTCTTTGCTGAAGGCATTGCTTCTTTAGTCTGGAAATAGCTGCCATCAATGACCATGCCATTGTCCACACTGTTTGAATGCTGCATCCTGTTTGGTTTGGGGTCATCAGTACTTCTTGCTTTCTCCTCAGGAACTACAATTGGAAATATTTTGTTGTTCTTCCACGGAAGGTGGAATGGAGCTGGAGCTGGGCTGGACCTTTTGTCAAACATTTGGCTAAGTTGTATGGGTGCTTTTAGTGTAGCTTCAGCCTTTGAGCTGTAAGGATGTGTGATGCCCTCAGCTGGTCCAGGCAGGTGTTTCCCAAGCCTTGAAGGTTGGTCTCCAAAAGCTAGTCTAAGGGGCCTCCGTGGTGGAGACTTGGCTGGCGGTGGATCTAGCCTTCTGCCTTGCCTCACAACCTATTACATTGATATTAGCCAAGATTTTTATCATTCAGGATATTTAGTCAACCAATCAGATCAGTCATCATCTTTGTGACTTTGGCCATTTCACATGATTCATGTCAGCATTCCCCAATGCACTTTGGGGACTGTCAAGGTAGAACGTTAGCCCCTGTACCACATTGCATGCAAATGCTGCAACATGATGGTTAAAGTTCAAACAATTTTAACTTAACCCAATTTCCATTGATTACTGGACAATCAGCATGATATATCATTACATGGGTGGTGCCAGCAAAACATGATAGAAGAGGGAATGATGCCCTAGATCAGGGATGGACAATTCCTGTCCAATTTAGCTTCATCCCTAATCAAACACACCTGCCTGTAATTTCCAGTTAGGGATGGCGCTAAAGGCCTTGTCCACACTAATTCGTTTTTGTTTGAAAACGCATCTTTTTCTCTCCATTTTGGACGTTTGTGTGGATGGTGAAAACGGAGGTATTTGAAAACGATGACGCATGTTTAATCATGTGACGAATATTGTACCCATATAGATGTCTATAGTTATACTGGCATTTTTGTGCCTGCAATTTACATTAACATTATTGCTCGTGATAAATGCTCCTTGTAGAATCTTCTTATTAGATTCCTGCAAAGATGACAGAGAATTTACTCACATTTGCTGTCATCCATGGCAAAATATCATGACAATTGCGTTTTAAACCGGATTTTGAGTGCGACCTGGACGCAAAAGTGATGCGATATTATACTAATAAAATGTTCAGGCAAGAAGAATAGCATGAGAACTTTATTTTATCTACTCTCTCTGCATCATCTCGTGATTTAAGCATTTTCAGACATTTCAGTGTGGATGAGCAACTTTTGAAAACGCTAGTGTGGATGAGGAGCATTTTTAAATGAAAATCCTGAACTCTTCAGGACTGGAATTTCCCATACCTGCAAAACTCTTGTGAGGATCACCCCAACCTTACACCTTGGACTAAATGTGCTCTTGTACAAGGGTTACCTTCTAGATATTACTGAGTATTTACATTGAGTAAAGAAGAAAAAAAAAAAAACATCTGACTAGTCATTTTTTTTTTCTTTCTGCAATGATTCTAAGAAATCACCAGAACCTTTTTTTTTTCTGTTGTAAGCTCAAATATGTTTCATTTGGTTGCACTATTTTTACTGTTCATTGTGTAAACCTCCGGCTTTCTTGCCACCTTGCTATCTGCAATGCTTTTTGAATGAATGTCAAAGTGCTGAAAGCATTGAAACCCTGACATGAGTCATGTGTAATGGCTTTAAGCCAGAGGCAGGATAAATGTAACTTTATTAAAAAAACACTGCACATTGTATTGGCTTAAACTAACAAAACAGAACAAATAAAAATGTGATACCTCTCCCTCAGATTCGTGTGGACTGTAGTAGTAGCTGCCGTCATCTTCCATAATCACTTCTCCATATTCATCATACATCCCTGTAGGAGAGATCAGCTTCCGTCGACTTCCATACTGAGGCAAGTCATAGCTAAAAAGCAGGTATACAGGATTACTGCATATACCTCAAACACACACACACACATACACACTCACACACACATGTTTGTTTTTGTGAATTGTGGGGACATTCCATAGGTGTAATGGTTTTTATACTGTACAAACTGTATTTTCTATCCCCCTACACTACCCCTACCCCTAAACCTAACCATCACAGGAAACTGTGCACAATTTTACTTTCTCACAAAAACTCACTCTGTATGATTTATAAGCCTTTTGAAAAGTGGGGACATGGGTAATGTCCTCATAAGTCACCTCTTCTTGTAATACCTATGTCATACCCATGTCATTATACACATTTGTGTCCTGATATGTCACAAAAACATGCGCACACACACACACGCACA
>RJVU01007682.1:487111-616038 GCA_003731715.1 Anabarilius grahami | reverse complement strand
CCCCCCCCCCCCCCACTTTTTTTTTTATTATTTTGTATACAGTTTAGTGGTTCAATGTCAGGTTACAAACAATCACATGTTTCTGGGGGTTTGATAAACATTTTAACATTTATGATTTATGATTTAATTCAAAGTGCCTTACATTGCATTGAAAGTATACATTTAATAAATGTATGCATTTCCTTTGGAAGCATGGCATTGCTAGCACCATGCTTTACTGTTTGTGCTACAGGAACGCCTTGTCCATATTTACATATGAACATGACTTCTTTACAGTTCCGCTCTACTAAAATATTTGCTAGAATGCATCCTGTGTGAACTGTAGGGCTGGGACAATACATTGATTCTTTATTTGCAATACAAAAAAATCTGGATCCTGATATTTTTTCTCTCAAATCGAAAAACTGTGCTTAGTTTTAACAGCAGATGGCGCTCCAGGCTAGTTTTTAACCACATACTCAAATGCTCACAATGAAGACTGCTTGAGAGCGCTCATGTATTCGGCTGAGTCATGTAAGTGGTTAAATACACTTGCACCTCAGCTCAGAATACTTTTATGATGTGAGATTAATGTAAACACGGCCTACTGTAATTCGCTTCAACCTTTTCAAACTTTATGAATGATTATGTTAGGTTTAAGTGGTGTGTGTAAAGGAACTGGAAGCAAGCAGATAATGTTATGTGTGTTTCTAAAGCATGTAGTGCCATCTGCTGTTAAAAACTAAGCTCAGAATCGATTCGAGAGAGAATCACGATCCAGATTCGGAAAAGATCAGAATAGTTCCAGATTCATTGTATCGCAAATCGATAATCGATGTATTGTCCCAGCCCTAGTGAACAGCCTCTAAAAGAGTAATAACAACATGGACAAAGAGAGTGTCACAGGGTAGTGGACTGAGATGGAAAGCGTTTTTCCAGTTCTTCCACTAGTGAGTTCATGTTTGGTTTGGGCTCTGGTGGTGGTGCTTCTTGTACAGGCTCCACTTCTGACACGCCAGCCTCTGGTTCAACAGACACTTGTGGTTTGGGGTCAATCTTTGGCGGGCACTGCTTTTTATTTATTTGACTGTACATGTTGGCAATGGATTTCTCTATATCTGCTATGTTCTGGATATTCTTAAGGATCCCCTTGAGTTCCCTCTTGGGAGGCTCCGCCTCAGAGGGCAGTGGAGGTGGTGTGGGGCGTAAGGACACAGGTCTAAGGGGTGTGATGGAAGAAAGAGGAGGGAGGACGAATGGAGAAGGAGGCATGGGACGGGAAAAGGCTGGTGATAAGGGAGGGGGGAGAGGAGGAGGAGGTGGAGGGGTTGGATGGGGAGGAACAGGTGTGGATGGCGGGATAGGAATAGACTGGGGTGGGGGACTGGAGAGAGGTGGAGGTGGTGGAGGACTAGAGGAAGGTGGAGGTGGTGGAGAACTTGAGGGAGGTGGAGGTGGAGGTGGTGGAGAACTTGAGGGAGGTGGAGGTGGTGGTGGTGGAGCAGGTACATCTGGAGGGTCAGGGATGATCTCCACATTGACCTCGTAAGACTCCTCATCAGGATAGGTAGTCAATCTGCTGTACTTCCGCAGCACTGGAGGAGTGGGCTTGTGACTGGGTGGAGGTGTTCCATCACTCTGGGTAATGATTATGGATGGGGGCCTGTTGTTATATCCCATGAATGAAGACTGTGGGGTCTCAAAAACAGAGAGAATAATTTCAGAGGAGAGTGACCCACGAGAGTCCTGGCCTTGCTTCTGCCTCACGTCCTGCATGGCCTGCTGCTCAAACTGCCGTGCCTGCTCTTTTACTGATAATTTGGGCTCTGGATCTTCATCCACAAGCCCATCAAAACCATCAAACCCATCAATCCCATCAATCATTTCTTTACTGTCCTTAAGGCCAGACTTCAGAAGCTGCAGCTCCCACTGAACTGGGTCCATCACCACCCTCCTACTCCGTAGGGCTTCACTGGTCTCACACTTGTGCAACCTAGAGGGTAAAGTCCAGGAGTGTCCTGAGCCAGCAGATGGAAAGCGCAGGATGGACTTTCTCAGACTTCTCACGCTGGGTGAATACATGCTCAGGAGGTACCTTCGATTTTGGTGCTCAGGGCTGCTGAGGGTGCCGTCATCATGGTACAGGGGATTGGTTGTAGTAAGCGGGTTCTCATCTGAAAGGAAGGTAATGTTGCTTTCCGACTTAGGCAAGTTGTTCAGCAAGATTCCATTAGCAGTGGACAGCTTGTGAGCAGAGATGGCACGGGTGGCAAATGAGCTAATTAGACGCTGCCGATCGCCATCCTTCAGAACACACCTCTTAGTCCTGCTTTCAGCATAACCGCAAAAAGAGACAAAGAATGACTTAACAGAGGATGTGCAAGGTAACAGCAAGGTAGATGGGGAAGTAGGATGGAAGCCAGCTACAAAAAGCACCTGCCTGGATTGAGCTAATTAAATCTTAGGCAAACACCTATAACAAGTTTCAATGAAGGGCACTAACACAATTCTTAGCTAATATCACTACTGATTAGGAGCAAGGCAACTGATCACAATGCTAGGCAACTAATTGGAAGGAAAGAATGTTCAACAGCTTTCTGAGAAACGACCACAAATACAACTCTACCTTAATTATTTTCTACATTTGGAAACACAGATGACTGCCTACTTACTTAGGTCTGATATCCAAGAAATGAGAATGAGAGATAAGGAAAATAAAATATATATATATATATAAGTGACATTAGCAAGATGTTAAAAAAGGTTTTGTAAAGTTTGTGTAAGTGCTAGTCTTTTGAAGGGGGAAACTCCAGACACTAGACACTAGACACAACCATTCCACAGAAATCAGTTTAAAATTACTTGATCTTTTGAAATAAGTTTGATGTGGAACCTCAACCAGGAGCACATTAAAATATGACTGCCCAAATTTAAACTTCAATGTTTAGAAACTTGACCTGTTCAGTCTAGTAGTAGCAGTGGAAAACCAGCCAGTTCAGAAAGACTGAAAATGCTCACGTAAAGCCTAATTAGGTGATATGCACCGAAGCAGTCTAGAAATCAAAAGTCAGCAAGGAATCAGTTGGTTTTCTGCTTATTTTCCCTTTAGACTAGGAGTATATCAAAGTCCCTAAAACTGTATGGTAAAAAAAGTAATGAAATTCGGCATACTCATTGAAGACAATTTGTCTTTTATTATGCCAGTTTTGGGGTCAAAAGTTATTGAACACTTTAAAAGAAACAACAACAAAAACACTGTTTGAAATACCGAAACTGTTGGCATGTGAAACACTCCTAAGTATGACAGTGAAAAATATGAGAATTTTGACTATCTTGGTAACAAAACTTAATAGTGGTCATGACTACTATATGCTGCAGGGATAAACAAGTAGTTTACATCCTGCCTTCCTGCACCTCCTAAAAAGTCCAGTTTTCAACATATTTGTGTCAGATGATAATCAGACAGTTTCTGATAAAAGTGGATCTTTGATATTCCAAAAAACGTTCCCTTAATATCCTATGAAATGTTGACTACAAACACACCAAACAAGACTGGAAGCTTTTTTTTTTTTGAAACCTTTTGAGCTTTGGACCATACCCTGGGGATAACAAAGGAGAATGGAGATCACCTCAACCTGGGACACCATGAATAGAAGCCCTAGCCCTAGCTTTTCTCAGCCATGAAATTAGGTTATGTTAAATCATAAGTTTATTAACATAAATACTGCAAACTAACATTTCTATTTACTCAAATTGAAGTTCTTGTTCTAATCATACAACTCTATATTTTGTTAGATTTATAATTTATACAAGATTCTTTCTTGTTTAAAAATGGCACTGTGGTTAGAAAAATAGACTTAATTTATTTTAATTTAAATATACTTGTGCAATTTTACTTTACATATTAATATTCTACATCAGTCAGTGTTAGGAGACATTGACAAGTATAAAGTTCTGAAGGTATAAAACTTACATGGTGCTGTCGCCGAGCTCTTCATACAGATTGTTGGTGGCAGCACCTCCGGATTTGCCGGTGGGAAGCGCCATTTGGATCCTGGCTGTTTTTGCACATTCTGCCTGCCGTCTTTAGATAATAAAGTCAGCAAGTTGAGCAAAATAAAAGCATTTGCTTATATAATGAAAGATTGATAAATTATGCATGGATTCACAGATCAGAAATCTCATTCAGGATCTAATAACTTAGGGAACAAAAGCTATTCTTTACATAAGTTGTGTTCCAAGCTCTCCTGTCTTGGCCCTGGGAAATCAACAAGCCTTTATCTTTCCCTGGACATTTAGCTATACTGGAGTTCCTCAGATAATATAAATTAGACCAGTGGTTCTCAGCGTGTATAGAATAGAATAAAAACAAACAAAAAACATGCTATGCAATAATAAAATGCAACTAAGCATATAATGTATAGTTAGAAATGCACAATAAAAAGACATTTCAATTTTTAAAAGGAGAGGAAATGTCTCTCTCTTTCTCTGTTTTTTTTTTTTTTTTTTTTTTTTTGATGACAAATGTTGTCAAATCAAATGGTATTTTGGCAAAAATTTATCTAAGCTAGTCATATTTTGGCAAATGCCATCATGGACAGGCAGCATGATGTGCCCTCATTCTTGGAAAACTAATAAAGCTATACAAAATAGATGAAAAAATATGTCCCAGACTACATTAAAATGGGTAGCAATGAAGATAAACATCATTTGTGCCAACATTGTATTTTTTGCAGTGAATTATGGATTGTCGAGAGCATAAACATTAAAATTCAAGAGACATTCATAAACCAAACTCAAACTATAAAAACGTGTATTAGGTTTTTATGTTAATACATTTCACTGTTGTTGATTTCCCTTGTCGTATCATTGACTTTTGTACGGTTGCTATTTGGGTTATGCCATTTTATATTCAATGTAAAATCTGGGTCTTGAATGAATATCATTTGAGAACCATTGAATTAGTAATGCTTGAGAGAGGGAAATGGTTAGGATGTATAACCAACATATCATTACACATGCATGTCTCTGTACAATACTTACTCTTTGAATCTGAAGTTCATTGTGAAAAGAAGAAAAAAGAGATATATTAGACAATGACAATATATCAACATGAACTTACCGCACTGCAAAAAATATATGGTGGATTTCAGCCACAACATTTATAAATCTGCTCTTTGTTTCCCACAAGTATGAATTATCTTCATCTCAAACTAAACCCTCAATGATTCCAGAACGATTCTCATATCTCTAGCTTAGATCCTGTCATTTAATTCCTGAATTCTCATCGTCAGGTCTGCCATATGGCACTGGCTCAGCTGGCACCACATGTAAAACTCAGCCCTTAACCACAGGCAGTTTCACATATTTACCTTTCATGGCCTTAATTAATCTTCTTTCGCACAGAATAAACACAAGACCAGGCAGTTCTCAAAGGTGTTACCATCGTGAAAAAGAGAGAATGTGTGCACGTATAAATGTTCCACTGAAATCCCAGCAGAATGAAGCTGCCTGCTTAAAGGAATAGTTCATCCAAAAATTAAACATTTGTCATTATTTACTTACCCTCATGTTGTACCAAAGTTTCTTTCTTCTGATGAACACAAAAGATATTTTAAACAATGTTGATAACAAGACAGTTGATGGCACCCATTGGGTTCCATGGTATTTTTTTTTTCCTACTATGGAAGTCAGTGGGTGCCATTAACTGTCTGTTCTTTAAAATATCTTCTTTTGTGTTCAACAGAAGAAATAAACTCATACAGATTTGGAACCACTTTAGGGTGAGTAATGGATGACAATTTAAGTGATGACATTTAAATTTTGGGGTGAACTATCCCTTTAAGGTGTACTATACTGGACTATAGTGGTGACACTCACTGTCGGTAGGTGATGATGACGATAAGAATGGCTGGGATACAGCACATGATGATGATGACGGCCAGGGCCAGCAGGGCTCCTTCGGTGTATCCAACAGACTGAACCGCCTTCTTCACGCTCTCCACCACATCCGGTGTGCGGATCTCCAGAATGCGTCCTCCGCGACCTAGGTAGGGCTGAAACTCCTTATTGATGTCCAATAACTTCCCATCTAAAAACCTGTAGAAAACCACATGAACAGTCACATATGCTATTAAATTAGTTCTGCAGTGCAAGCAACATAAATCTGGCAATAGAAATCTCACTAGCTTTTCAACCAATCATTGAATAACTGAGCAAATGTAATAATTTATATGGCAAACTTTTATAATAACGTTCTAAAATCTGTCCCCATTTAAGTGTAAATCTTAAACTTACATTGGCTACTATGAAAGCACAATTTAAAAATATCATTCACATTACAGACAGCTGCACAAAACAAAAAGAAGTTGACAAAAGAAGGAATGTTGTCTACATTTGAACTGAAGGGTTTTAAAGCGCATTCGACCGCCTACAATTCACGATTTGCCAGTATGAGCGTTAGAAACAGTGCTGTCTGAGCAGGCTAATTACTGTGACAAGACAAACAATCTGGCTAAGCATTTAACCACAAGTCTCATTTTTATGAAAAATGAGAAAATGTCTAAACAAACATAAACATACACTCCATCTGCTTTATCGTGCTGCTTGGATAAAAAACATAAATAGACATTGTTATTATGAAAAACAGCTAATGACTAGGGGTGGGTGGTCTCTTAAAGGGATAGTTCACCCAAAAATGAAAATTATCCCATGGTTTACTCACCCTCAAGCCATCCTAGGTGTATGTGACTATATTCTTTCAGACAAACACATACTGTACAAATAAAGTACAAATACTGTACTTTAAACATTTTTATGTATTGGTTTAAAGAGTAGAAAAATAGGCATTATTGATTAAATTATTTATATTATTGTAGTATTGGATGAGTGACCACCAGACTCTCTCTCTCTCACACACGCACACAATCCATCCCTTTATACAACTAAAATGAAGTGTTTAATCATCATCAACATATATTTTTTTATAAAAGTAACTCTATAAATGAGTTCCAAATGACACTTATTTTTGAGCCCCACACTTTTCAGCGCTCCAGAACTCTAACATTGGATAGTTTGAACAAAAAGAGTTATTTCTGAATTAAATCCAACTCTTGAGGTCTTGAGTTCTTATCAATCAATCAAAAACTTTATTATGGACACACATACTGGAACCTGACTAAACTAAGTGTCGGGTTCTTATATCGAACAATTAGTGGTGCAGTCTTTATTAGCTGTGTCTTGAATTGATGGTTCATGCAGTTTTAAACAGTGGAGTATGAACAAAGCCCATAGTGTTTTATTAAATAAAATAAATAAACACACATACATGTAGCTAACATAGCCTATATGCATGTGTGCATTATTACCTCGGTGATGACATTCACTGTCAATAATTCACCTTGATAACGGTCCCTTACGGCATCATTGCACTTTAGCTATGGTTGTTATTCACTAATCAAAATAATATCATACCTTCTGTTGTCTTATTTTTAAAGAATGTCAAAAGATGCACTTGAACTGTTCTCCTGATCATTTTGAACAAGTGCAAAAAATGACGAAAGCTTGCTTGAATTGGTACTTGATGCACCAACAACATTGTTGTGGCATTTTTGAGATGCTTAGCACTCTGAATTTACACATTACTCTATCTAAATAAAAAAGCAGTCCAGTCCATTGACTGTACAGCCACACAGAAACATTTATCACAGTACACTCTTAAAAATCAAGGTTCCAAAAGGGGTTTTCCACAGCAATGCCATAGAAGAACCATTTTTGGTTGCCTAAAAAACTTTTCAGCAAAAAGTTCTTAAAATAACTTTTTTATTAGTATGCAGAGCAATTAAAAAATCTAAGGGAACTTTTTCCACTATAAAGAAACTTTTGCAGAATGGGATGATACCATGGATGTTAAAGGTTCTTTTTTTAAGAGTGTATGAAGGGTAGATATATCTCAAACTGTTAGGCACACAGGTTTGAGGGAAAAGTCAGGAGGTTAAGATGGAGAACAGCACAGCAGAAATAGAGATTGCACTTACTTGAAGAGCTCCTGTCTTGAGAGAGCTCTGTTGGTCAGAGGGTCGATTGCATAAACCATCAGGTCAGATTTGGAGTAGTCCTCCTGTTCATAACCCTCGCCAAAACGCCGGGGCCCGATTGACTCCACAACTACTTTAGCTCCTGGGATCTGGTCCTGGACGTAGCGCTCTAAAATCCTAAATTAAGAGACAGACAGAAAATGAGAGATCTACAATAGAACTTCCTGACATACCGAAGACGGTCTATTTACCGTTCTTCGATAGTCTATTAATTTCTCAAAGGAATGCTCTACACAAACAGCCATGTAAAGAATGCCCTTTTCACACAGGATGAATTCTTGTGTTACAAAACAAAACAACCAAAGATGTTCAACTGGCACGTGTATACACCAACAACAAAAAAAAATTACTGCACATGGACTTCAAAAACATTGGTCTGAAAAAGAGAATAAATATAAAGTTGTTACATACCAAAAGTAACAATTCATGTCAGAACACTGCATAAAACATATAGTGACAAAAAAAATCTTGAATTGAGTTATTTGTGTGCCAATTGAGAGCCCCTAAGCCAATTTGTGGGCATATATCAGAGAAAATAAACTGACAATCGACTTCCACACGATTGCAAACATGCACAACAAACACTAATTGTAGTAATTGGAGAACTAAAAGAGGAAAAATTACACAAGAGCAACAGTTACACTGCCTGAATATAACACACGTGCTGCAAACCCCTATATTATCCATGTTTGTCAGGCTACACTGAACGGGAGCTGTTTTGAACGCAGAGATGCATGGAGGACAAATACAAAGCAAGGGCTAAAATGAGCTTGTAAGACAGTGTTGCTTCAAAGCTGGCGTCCTTGTCTCCCAGTAGGCGCCTTTATTACCCCTCAGCTCACATCTCAGTGCAGCCAGCCCTCCTCAGCCAATTACCTGCAGTGCCTCAGATATTCCCCTTCACAGCTGCTGAGGTGAAATAAGAACATGGGACAAAAAAGAACAGAGGCTGGAATGATGACTCTACTTGGAAAAAAAGGAACAAGGAGCAGGTTTGCTGAGGAAACCGACTGACAAGAGATGATGAGGAGGTTTGGGCTGTGAGTTCTTTCAACTGAGTCAGAAAATGTGATTTCTTGTGTGTGTATAATATAAAGATGGGTTTATATCATATTAGCACTGTAACATCTCAGCACTTTCCTGTCTATGTGAAAATGATGACTCTCATCTTTTTGTCATTCCAAAAGAATTCCCTTCTTCTGTGAGAGGAGATATTCTGAAAAAAGTTCCTGCTGCTCTTTTCCATATGATGGACATAAATGGAGATGGGTGCTGTTAACCACTAAAAATGTCATAAAAACATCCTAAAAGTATGATAAAAGTGGTTTATGTGACTTATGCTCTATATTTTAAGTCTTTTAAGTTCCATTTATGTTTATTTTTCATTAAAAATGAAGTAATTTAGGTTTGTGACAACAAACTAAGTAAATGATAACATCATAACTTTTAGGTAAACTATTTCTTTAAGCATTTTAATCAACGATAAGTGCTATCCCATGGCTAACTGAGGAAGGTGGGGTTTCTCGTTATTCTGCTCTTAACGCAGATGTTAAACAGTGTGGTTCTGCTTTTTTCTGAGAGAGGTTGACAGAATCAAGCAGCCCACTGATTTATTCCCAACATAAACATCTGCACCCGCAGGAGTCAAGTACTCATGCATACATTATAGCTTCAAGCACTCTCTGGCTGCTTGGAATGGTATATTGGGGAGTATGTCTGGGTGAAGAGTGTGTTTGTATAGAAAGAGTTACCCAATCAGCTGATCCTTGTTCTGTTCAACTACAGTGGGCGGCACGTTGGATACAACCACCTGCATGTCCAGCTGGTTAACCACTGACACCTGGGAGATAGGACAAAAATAATCTCTAGTTATAAAAGGGAAAATTCTGGTGTAGCATGAAGGTTCTGATCTGTGTAACATTTCAGATATATGCCGTTCCTGTGGTTGATGAAACTAGGAGACAGAAATCAGTCAAATTAAACCAGGAACTTTATTAAATAAGGAACATTTTTGGCCAGACTGTCATACAAAGAAATTATGAACACTTAAAGGGGTGGTTGATCATGAGTTTTTACTTTTTTAACTTTAGTTAGTGTGTAATGTTGCTGTTTGAGCATAAATAACATCTGCAAAGTTAGAATGCTCAAACCTAAATGCAAAGGGAGATATTTTCTTTTAAAAAATTCTCTGTTTAAGGACTACAACAAACGGCTGGAAGGGACTACAACGAGCTACTTCCCGGGTTAGTGACATCACTAGCCCTAAAATTTACATAAACCCTTCCCCCGCGAACATGCAACAAAGGGGGTGTTTAAAAAGTTACATGGGCATGTTTGGCTTTTTTAAAGAAGAGGAAGAGTTGTTGTAGTAGAGTGTTGTTGCCATGCCGTCATTTTACACCGAACTGCTTCACAAACGAGGGTCAACTCAACACTGGATTTGCACAAAATATTAACATGACGGCACATGTTAGTTGATGAGTTGAATCAACTTCACAGCAACTACATAAATTTATCCACTAACCATTCAGAAACGTCCAGTTGCATTCTAAAAGTTGTAACTTCTTCCTGAGTCTCTCCATCAGTATCCGACTCTAGTTTGAACAATGTAAGGCTGAACACCATTACTGACAATCCTCATTTTGGCTGCGTGAGATTCTCCAACTTTGTTGTTGTTGAGCAACCGAGGCGCAAGCTGTTAAAGCTCCGCCCTCTGCAGTAGCTCATTTGCATTTAAAGGGACACGTACAAAAACTGCATGCTTTTGCTTACACCCAAATAGGGGCAAATTTTACAAGCTATAATAAATGATATGTGGGGCATTTTGAGCTGAAACTTCACAGACACATTCTGAGGACACCAGAGACTTATATTAGCCTACATCTTGTAAATGGGGGATTATAGGTCACCGTTGAAAAAACAAGAGAGAACCAATGGAATATTAATAACTGATTATATTGTAGCCAATATATGCTTTTTCCTGTGAGCTTTCTGTTGTTCTATGCAATTTTTTGCATAGTAAAATAAAACCTGTAGTTTCAAGCTGTAGTTTGACAATTTTGGCAAATAATTTTGTCAGATAAATACCTTAACCAAGTTTAGTGTTTTGCTTATCCTTCAATGTTTAACATATTTTATATATATTTCCCTCATATTTTGAACTTGTAGAGACTTTTAATTAAAGTCTGTTAGATCTGAGAAAAGCTCTAGCATCACTATTTTGCAGATGCCAGTTGGTTTAATATTTTGAATGCAATGAAATTCAGACATTAAATGTAACTTAACGTGTGTCACCAAAAATAGAGTAATAATGGTGAAGGATCTTCCTCAAAATCGTTAAGGACTGGTAACCTGTAAATTCTTTGCGATTCCCTTCCATTTTAGTCTGTATTTAAATCAAGCTCTATACTGTACATGGAGCGGTCTAGCTCACATCATCTAAATACTCTTATCTCTACATATTTATTTAACTCACAGACTAAGCACAGGTTCAAGATACTGAGTGCTATCGAGAGATTGATTAATGGGTTTAAATACTGCTAGAGCCCCTCAGCCCACACACACAAAAAAAAAAAAAAAAAATCGATGCCTGTACGGCATCAGCTTTGGACGTTCTTCAAGAAGGCTTACAGGGACTGTATTTTTCTAATCAAAATCAGCTAACGGAGTTGCCACTGCTGTAAAATCAGATGATGGATTGCATCTCAGGACAGATTACTGCTTTAAACTTTAATCAATCTGTTCAAACTGGCTCGGGATAGTGTATTTAAAGGCAAAGTGTATAATTTCTATCCTTCTTGCAACAGCAGAATTGCACCTCATCCGCAATCGCCTTGATACTGATGCCATTTAATTATTTTGGTTCCTTTACGATTCCATTTAACTCTTTCCCCACCGTTGATGAGATTTTTCTTAATTTATGACAACGATTCCCTGCAATTGATGAGTTTTTCTGGATTTCCATATTTTCACTGTTATATGGTAGGGGGCGCTATTACACATCTTCTGAAAGAGTACAGCATCTCCGGATCCAAAAACAAGCAAAGAATATGATCTGCATAAACCAGAAGGAGCGGATCGAAGATTGCTTAAGCACATTTAAGCTTTGGGGGTGTTTATGGACTCAACCTACTCCATCTATGTTTTGCTAATCATTTTAATCTGATGCGAACAAAGTCTTTGACAAAAACTTTTCTCAGCTTTTTGTTCGAAATGTTTTTTTTTTTTAATTTTTTATGAAACATTCAAGTGTTGATAAAACATGAGTGAATGAAGCTAGAATATTTTTTTTGTTTGTTTGATTAAAAGCAGAGGCTCCATTCCTTCTTTTGATATACTGAATGTTTACATGTTCATACAACAAAATATTCTGGGGGCCATGGAAGTTTTGTGAATATCATCAAAAATGCTGGTACTAGTTGGAAACTTTTTACAAAAATGCTGTCAGGGACAAAAACAATTACATTTTAGGCAACATATTATTACTTAAAGAATTAGTCCACTTTTAAATAAACTTTTCCTGATAATTTACTCACGCCCATGTCATCCAAGATGTTTATGTCTTTCTTTCGTCAGTCGAAAATAAATTAATTTTTTTGATGAAAACATTCCAGTATTATTCTCCTTGGACTCCAGACGGTTGAAGGTCAAAATTACAATTTCAGTGCAGCTTCAAAGGGCTTTAAACGATATCAGACGAGGAATAAGGGTCTTATCTAGCAATACGATCAACCATTTTCGAAAAAAATACAACTGTATATGCTTTATAAACACAAAATATCGCCTTGAACATACTTCCGCTTTCCGCATTCTTCAAAACGCTTACGCTGTATGTCCTACACCTTCCCTATTCTACTTACGGGAAAAAACGAAACTGGCACCGCGTTCGTTCCGTAAGTAGAATAGGAAAGGCGTAGGACATACAGCGTAAGCGTTTTGAAGAATGCAGAAAGCGGAAGTACATTCAAGGTGATCATTTGTTTATATAAAGCATATACATTTAAATTTTTTTTCCGAAAATGGCCGATCATTTCGCTAGATAAGACCCTTATTCCTCGTCTGGTATCGTTTAAAGCCTTTTGAAGCTGCACTGAAACTGTAGTTTTGACCTTCAACCATCTGGAGGCCATTGAAGTCCACTATAAGGAAAATAATCCTGGAATGTTTTCATCAAAAACCTTAATTTCTTTTCGACTGACGAAAGAAAGACATGAACATCTTGGATGACATGGGGGTGAGTAAATTATCAGGAAAAGTTTATTGAAAAGCAGACTAATCCTTTAATCCAAGTACCATTCATTAAAACAAAATGCTGCCCTGGATGTGTATGTTTAACTACACAATGTCATATAAACAACCAGAGAATAATTAAACCAATACGAATGAAAGTGAAGACACATATTGAAAGTTCCATTCAATGAGTCAGATGTTACATTTAAGACTGATTTAGCGGGACTTGTAATCAAACCATCTTTTTGAATGATTCATTAAAAAGAACTGGCTCGTTCATTCTCAAATCTGACTTTTGAATGGAAAATGACAAAAACTTCATGCTTCCCGATCACATACGTACCACCACTTGAGCGCTGCTGCTGAGTCCCTTCCCGTAGTCGTCTGTAGCAACCACATCAAATTTAAAGTAGGAGCGCCGCATGTTCCTGTACATGATGGCTGTCTTAATTACGCCTGTGAAGGGCTCAATAACAAAGCCGTCTTTGCCGTCAGTAGTAGGGGGGATAATCAGCCTATACAGCATGGCACTGAAATTCCCTGTGTCCTTATCCAGAGCCTGTCAGAAACAATAGAGCAGACATGTCAGAGAGGAATAGCCACAAGCTACTTATCACCTACAACACAGAGCTGCTTAACCTCTGCCATCACCCGCCATTCCACCTTCGGCCCATAGGAGGAGCTCCAAGCTCCGATTTACCAGCACCAACCTCACTTTGGCTCATCTCAGATGAACATTACAGCACTCCACTGCGGTGACAATGATTTATAATGGCTTTTTACAAGAGAGGGAAACAGGCGGCTCCATGGGCAGCAGGGTGCCCCGGACCAGGCAGAGTCATTAACACAAATGAGGCTTTTTCCAATATGCCTGGGAGACCCGTTTCAATAAATACAGTAAGTGTGTATTAAAGTCCCTTGCAAACAAAAGGTCTGTCTTTTAATTGGTCATTCAGTGAGGCTAAGTGTGCGAAAACCTTTGATCGCCGTTGCGGCATAGATCTTGAGCCGAAACAGTTTGAAATTGAATTTGTAGTTCCACAAAAGTCTCTTTTTCTTTTCTTTCTTTGCATTTCAACCTCAGATTAAACCCAAGGGACATCAGTAAGGAAATGTTTTCTCACAAGGTCAATAGATTGCTTAAACTAATTATGAGATCAGGAGAGAACAATGAATGCAGGGAGAATCGGAAAAGGCGCTTCCACAACGCGAAGTAAAAGCATTTCAATCACCAACATCCCTGTCCTTAGGGTTGGCAGAGCAAAGAACGGTTTCAATTTTCTTGTCTTTTTCACCTCAAAACTATTTAAAGACGGATCTCAAAGTAGATTAAAGTAGTCTAATCTACGAGCCCCTGAGCTGTTTGAACAAATATCCGTAGTAAGTAATTCCTGTGACACCTGAGAAATGGGCAAAAAGCATGACTGTGTAAGTCAAAACAGCATATTTGGCTTTTTGCCCGCTGAACTTCACATCTCAGATGTTTCTACAAGTAAACAGAAGACATTGATGATGGTAATCTGTATTCGCAGTGAATGTGACCCTATAAAACCCTGGACTTCTGCTGCGTGGATTAACTCAGTCTGGGGTCTTGGCTAATAAGGTCTCCTTGAATGAACGCAGGACGCTGGTCACCTGATATCATCACCGCTGCTGTTCGTGTAGTCTGCACATGAACTTAAGGCAGGGTGATGCCATATGAGGTGAAACCCAGTGTGGGTGTCAGCATGTGGCCTGCATGTCAGATTAGAGTAACGCTGATGTAATTAAATGGACGACTTTTACAGGTTGTAGTTCTGAGGCCAGAAATTGAAATGCCTGTTGAATACATTGCAATTTTGATACCACAGTACTAACTAATATGGTATTAGAACTAATGAAATAAACAGTGATGTTTTCTGGGTATTTAACATAACTATCAAGGAAGTAAACAGTCAGAAATTGGAAAAAAAAGCAATTAATTGTGAAATGAAATTATACTCAAATACTTAAATTATTGGCAAAGGGGAAGCATTAATAATTAAAATTAAAATTAGTAATAAAGTCCCTTTAAGCCTAGTTTTGTGTATGTTACAATATACAGTGGAGAACTTCTTAAATAATTCTAGACAAGAGCAGTGACTGTTTTTCCTTTTACTTCTCAATACTGTTGTTTGATTAATATTAACAACATTACATCAAGTCCGTAACCATGTTTTTTTTTTGGTACTTTTACTTAAAGAAATTAAAGAATTAAAAGGGATTTAAGGGAATAAAGAAGAAATAAGAACAGTAAAAAGTTCTAGGTCTAATTTTAGCCTATAGTTGTGAAGTAGTCCATTTAAACTCTTCGCAAATAATATTTTATTTAAAAAAAATATGCACACATTCACTCTTGTTTGTATGTCTAATGTCAAAAATGTCAAAAAAAAAAAAGTCTTGTGTCATCACATTGACATAAAATGTTAGCATATTTTCAATTCAAAATGGAGAAATTCCATAAAAAAAGTTGAGTAGTTGCATAACTGTTTCTGAGGGTCATTAAACATCCATCGTAAAACAGTTGTCAAATATTAAATGTTTAGCTACTTATATTTTAACATTTCACTGTAAAAACACAAAGCGTCACACACTCATCTTCAGCAAACATTAAGCCCTGCCTCTTTGATCTGATTGGCCATCATTTAGACATTGACGAGCGCTTTTAGACCGCTGAGGCAGACCAGCCTAAAAATGTAACTTTTTAAACTGTCATCTTAAAAACCAACAAAGCGGTGCATAATGGAGAGCAGCATTAAGAAATATTAAATATTGGGTGACAATATTATTGTTAATGCACTGCAAAAAATGCTGTTCTTACTTAGAGTTTTTGTCTTGTTTCTAGTCAAAATATCTTAAAGTTCTTAAATCAAGAAGCATTTTCTTGACAAGTAAAAATTATTTTCTTGTTTTTAGGAAAAATAAGTCAAAATTAAGTGAGTTTTTCCTTAAAACAAGCAAAATAATCTGCCAATGGGGTAAGCAAAATAATCTTATTTCAAACTGAAAACAAGATTATTTAGCTTATTTTTGGTTTGATATAAGATTATTTTGCTTACCCCATTGGCAGATTATTTTGCTTGTTTTAAGGAAAAACTCACTTAATTTTGACTTATTTTTCCTAAAAACAAGAAAATAATTTTTACTTGTCAAGAAAATGCTTCTTGATTTAAGAACTTTAAGATATTTTGACTAGAAACAAGACAAAAACTCTAAGTAAGAACAGCATTTTTTGCAGTGTGGTGGTGACAAACTAGGTGTCACCAGCATTAATCTTCTGACAACTCTTTCAATCTTTATTTAAAACATTTTCCCCTGAAAGTTTGCGATAGAATAGTTTTCAAGAGCATAATTATAAAAAACCAGGCTGTGAAAGCAGATGAGTTTACCTGTTCTGCGTGATGATGTTTAATGTCCATGACAACAGCTGTAGTTCCATTTATTCACTTATTAGCAACCACCTTTTTCAAGACAAGCTAAAGCTTTAAAAAAAATCAACAGGGAGGTATTACTGATGTATTTTATGTGGTAGAATAAAGCCTGAAAATATCTTGAACTTGTGTTAATCACAGATGTTATTTCAGGCATTTAACCAAAAACCCATAAAAAAAAAACAAAAAAAAATTGACTTGGGACTGGAACTCATTTTATGGGTTTTGGCCTACAAAAATACACACCAACAGTTTAACTCACTTTGACGGAGAAACTTTTCCTCTGCCGTGAAACGATTTGACCTGATGAAGACATTTTTTGCTAACATCTGCTATAGTGCCACGCTGCAACAGTGATAATGAAATCTGTGTATTATAAATCACATTTGCAAAAATTCCTAAAATCGAGCTTGGAGAAGCTAGTTTATTTACTTGTATAGGGTAAATTTCAGGTTCATGGTTTACCTGTAGAATAAAGGCTTGAAAAACAGATAAGAGTGAGAAAGCCATTTCGAGAGAAAAGAACTTGCAGAGAGAGAAAAGAAAAGGATACTACAGAGAAAAATAGAGGCTGGAAAAGGACAGAATCTGTGCTCTAAGAGAAAGTCAGGTTGGTTTATGAGGATCTTTGATTCATTTTCTTTCTCAGAGAATGCAGTGCCCTTGTCCACACTATTGACAGTTGTGTTGAGATCTGTATCAGCGAGCCTCCGCAGCCGTGGCATTTTATAAGCTGTCTCAAGATGATCCAATCTTTCAGACCCCAGCTGGTCAGACTTAAGCTCCTCAACTGAGACCAGCAATCTGACCAACCAGAGAACAACACCTCACATAGACAAAGAATCACCGGCACAGAGGAAAACTAGTGTGATACACTCTAGCAAAAAATAGCATTTCAAGCTTTTTCGACAATGAATTCCCATGGCTTTTCCATAACTTCATTAAAACGTGTCCTAACCAGACGCAATGCAATGAGATTACAACGACAAGCAATTGGTCTGACCACACCAGACATGATGTGACACGACTACAAGACGAGACCAAATCAATCAATCAAAAAAAAAAAAAAAACATCCAATCAGAAGAGTGTGTGGTCGGAGCTCTGTCTGTAAATGCATAAGTACATATTCAAACTTATAAATATTACACCATTTTAGCATTTTAGTATCCCTTTTCGCTTGTCGCGTATCGCCATTGTGGCTGGTTAGGACAAAAACTCTGATTAAAGTGTTGCGACATATCTGTTTAGGACACTGTGTTACAGTAATTTAAGAATAATTCCAATTCAAATCAATTCACTAATGAATCATTCAGGGGAATCTGAGAACCAGTTCAACTGATTCGTTGAAAATAAGTGACTCAAAAGTATGATTTGCTCACAAATCAAACATCATTATGGCTTGTGCAAGCAACACTCTAAAAACTGCTGGGTTAAATATGGACAAAACCAGGGATTGGGTTGTTTTCACCCAGCCATTTCTTTCAACCAATTTTGGAATTATTGTTTTAGCCAGCAATATAGTAATATAGTAAAAGGCGTGTTTTTGCTCACCCCCAAATAGGGGCAAATTTGTGGGGTATTTTTAAGCTGAAACTTGACCAGACCAGAGACTTATAGAAACATCATGTGAAAGAGGGCATAATAGGTGCCTTTTAACCCAACCTGCTGGGTTTGTCCATATTTTACCCAGCTTGGTTTTTTTTAACCCAGCATTTTTTAGAGTGAAGTTTTTCTCCACACAAGAGCAATATCAAACCACTAAAACTTTTGAAAAATGTATATTCACCACAGAAATGTCTATGCCTTTTAAGATTTGATTAATATCCATGACTTTTCCAGGCCAGGAAAGAACAATTTTAAAACTTCCTTATATTTCTAGGACTTCCATGACCATGAAAATGGGTGATTTCCTCCTGTTGAAGAACTGAATTATTATTCATTGCTGTGCAGCTTTGTTCTCTGAAATGCTTCCATTGGTGCTGGTCTGACATCTTATTATGCATGCGTAGCAGCCAGCCAATCAGATTACAATTGGAGATTTAGCCAGCTTTTGCTGTTCTGATGCAACTCGTATCAGTTAGTGAATGATTGTTGGCTCATCCGTGGAAGTGCTGCCTGCGTGAGGCCTCATGGATATGGTTACAATCCTGCAGGGGACAGACACTTTACCTGGACCTGTAAAACAGAGGTGAAGGTCTTTGCATCCTCTGCAACCCCACCGAGGTAAAAGGGCTTAGTGAACTCCGGAGGATGGTCGTTCTCATCTTGCACATCAATGAAGACCTTTGCTGTGTTGCCTAAGAGAAAAAGAAAGAATAAATCAGAAAATACAAAGGATCATTAAAATAAAGTGTTATAGCAAGGCGCTTTCCACGAAGAGAGTACAAACCAGAGCCCGGAACTCTTTCGTTTTAAACTCTTTCCTTTGCTTAACCTTCGAACTAAATATGATGTATTTTCTGTACATTTTATACATACATAGTCAAAATTTGCAAGCCTGCACCAACAACATGACTACAGTTTAAAACCCTGATATCTGTTTTTATATTTTTTATAGACATTTAATGAACATCAAAATAATATTTTCATTAAAAAAAAAAGAAAAAAAACTGTTGCAGTAGGGCTGCAAATCAGTGTTAATTTTGACAGAAAATTTTTATTTAGTTTTAGTCCTAGTCTTTTGACTAAAATGCCATTTAATTTTAGTCATATTTTAGTCAATGGAAATTGTTTTAGTTTTAGTCTAGTTTGTAAATATACAGTAGATTTAGTCGACTAAAATCTAATTTAGTTAAATTGTAATGCATTAAGCATTTCTCTAACAATACACAGATCCTATACACTGATATACATCTGATTTTCTCCAAACTGTTTATATTCACCCAACTGTACTTTGCTCGCCAAAGCAGACGGTTTTTGACCGTTTTTTGAAGTGCAAAACACACGAAAGACCAAAATTCAGTACTTTTCAGGGATTGACACACTTATCATTGAGGTACTATTATAGTTTTCGTTTAAAAAAATTCAATAGATTTGATTTTTAGTTTTTCTGCTTTCATTGTAATTTTAGTTAAAGGTTTGAGTAATTTAAGTTTTTGCTTTTAAATGTCTATAAGTTTTTATTTCTGTTTGTTATTTTAATACCTCAGGTTAAGCTAAAGCTTAGAAACTAGATTAAATAAAATAAGTTTACATTTTTATATATATTTATTTTTTATTTCAGTTAACCTTTATTTCAAGTAATGAAGATTTCTTTGGTTTTAGGTTTAGTTAACTTTAATAAACCTTTATTTATATATTAAATAATGTGTAAAATAATGTTCTTATAGTCTTTCCTTCCTTTGACAGAAGATACAGTATAATTAAATAGAAATTAAATTAAATACAGTTTATTGTGTAAACAAAATAACAGTAATGACCAGGAAAAAATAATAATTATAAACCATCCCGAAATACACCGTGACTCTTATTCTGAAATGTCTGCAGTCTGCACTGTAGCAGGCTGCTCATGAGGGTGATAGAATATGCATTCTTACAACCGTCTAAAACATACTACCATATAAACGTGTAGTAAACATTGTCATAATTCATCAACATTAGCTTGTAAGCAATCGCTTGGCATAAACGTGCGCTATTCATTAATTGCGAAGCAGTCTGAAGTGCTGCTGGACGAGCGCACGAGCCTGTAAGTGCGCAACAGCGCCCCGTTTCCTGCGGTTAGATCAGCACGTTACACTTCAAATGTGCACATCTTCCACACAGGACCTAATTTTCGTCTCGTTTTTATTCGTTGACAAAATTTAGAGTAGATTTTAGTCATAGTTTTAGTCATTCAAAACGCATTTTTATTTAGTCATCTTGTTTTCGTCCGTGAAAAAATGTCGTTGACGAAAATTATCACGAAAATTATTTGTCAACGAAATTAACACTGCTGCAAATGCAGCCTATATTAAGCTGTCAGTATGAGTTGACTAATTTAGGACCAAATGTTAGATTATAGGTTTATTTCACATATTTATTTTTTTGAGTTTTAAACTATTTCTCATGCTAGTTCTCAAAAAAATGGTGTATCTCTGTTCACGGTTGCCAAATGTCAGAACAATGTCCAGCCCCAAACTGATTCAAAACCCACCCAAAAGGAATAAAATCTAAAACTTTATGTAGTATTTATCTATGCTTGTTGTGATTGGTGTACAGTATTTGTTCTTTTTACAGTCTGTTCACTTGCCTTTAATAATGTATTACTTAGGCTAGTAGTTTATGCTGTGGTATCAGAATAGTTTAAGTAGGCTAAGTAATAAATACAAAGTTAAGTTGCCCCCTATCCAAATTTTTTTTTGTGCTGATCCGAAAAATGATCCGATCCGTGACGTCATAACCATGATGTGATCCGAACCGTGAGTTTTGTGATCCATTGAACCACTACAGATTAGTAAAAAAACAAACATCTTAAATGGGATTATAACAAGTTTGCAGTAATGCAAAAATGTTATTTAATTTTGTAAAAATATTTTAATTTGAAAACGCTGTGCATTTGTTTGTTTTTGTTGCTATTTTGAGTTGAGAAATACACATTTCAGCATTATCAGTAATCTGTGTGTGCATTTTCATTGAGAACCAAGCAAGATGACTCATGATACTATTTGTTTAGTATATCGCTATCGCATATCGCAATCGCAATATTGACCTCAATAATCGCAATATGACATTTTCCCCAAATCGTGCAGCCCTAGTATGAATGTATTTATTTAATCTGTATTTTATTCCTCTTCAGTGATTTAAATGTACATTTTCAGCACTTGTCGTGCTAAATTGTTTAAAATGTGAGCTATAAATATGACTAACACTCACAATGTAAAATGCTGATAGAGCCACCCATAAAATGCTTGGCAGTTTTTGCCTTAAAACATGTATCGTCCTCTTCCCCAATTAACTTTTTTGATAAACTTTTTTTTTTTTGCACAGCCACAGTACATTGTAAAAGTAGCCCAAAAAACGCAACCTGTGGCTCTGTCATTTTTCCTGCGACTGCATTTTCATTCATGGAAAATGCCTGAAAGCAATTACAATCAAATTCAGGAGATCATCACGACCCAGCTCATCACCCTAAGTTCTGCACATCTAAGCTGCTAAAATACATTTCTATATGGAGCACATTTCTTCATCAAGTCCTTCAAGACCATCATCTGTCACTTTTCCAAGTAAAAGGCAGAGTCATATTTTGTGGGGGCATGAGAACAACAACACAATTTATCATCTGACAGACTTCAGCGCTCATGCCAAGGGGTTTCCAGAGCCTTCTGCTCATTTCTGCAAAGTCACTCCGAGTGGAGCACTGAAGCATCTCTGTACAGAGCAGAGCAACACGGCACAAGAGTATCGCTGACCACTGAAGAGCATTGAAAGCCAAAGACAATGAATAAAATGAGCAAATGAGCCACCTGAGAACACAAAACAAGTGTTTTAAATTAACGCTTATAATAAAACAAGCCATATATTGACATCTAAAGCCACATTTTGCAAGGCATTCGTTTGCCACAATCATGTAATATCTTTGAATTCTCTCTTTATCAGCAGAAACTGATTTATTCAATAATATGTATATTTACTCCATCTAGATATTCATGAGACCCATGAGGACTTATTTAAAACAAGGACCTGGCAGCTCGCTCAAGCACACTGACAAGATATAATTAATTAAAACTTGCTTTTAATAATCAATTATATAACCACTAAGTTGACAGGCTGACTGGACTCAACTTATCATTAGATTTTATCATCAGGTTTGCATACTTGGAATATTGAACTGGTTAATCAGATTGTGGTTAATCAGAAATGCTTTTCTCAAATAATGATTTTCCATAATCACCTCCACATGGAAGAAATAGACAAGGAGCACCCATCCCCCCATGTTCACAGAACGCTAGATGACAAGAAGTCATTTATGATTATATCTTTATTATATTGAGGCACTCTGCACTGGCACGCTGGAAAGGAAGTGCTTTATTCACTCTAAAATGAAATGAAAAAGCAAAAACATCCTAAAACAAGCTTTTAAGCCACATAAAATGTCCCAGGGTCAAAAGCCGACCCATTCGGAATGTTCTTTATTTTGGATAATTTGACTGATGTGTTCAGAGACTAAAATTATGTTTAACACATTTGGGAACTTAAATCCACTCTGAAGGATTTGCACGGCATGCTTGTCATCTGCCACTTTAAATGCTTTTGCTTTTTAAAGCATAATGGATTCTCATTAGCTGGAAAACAAATTGTTTTGAAAGTGATTTTAACACTATTGTTCATCTGTGTCGTCATTGTTATAGTTGTGGTGTGAACTTCCCTCTTCTCACAGATTATTAAAACTTTGTAATTATCATTACAGGTGTGAACAGGCACTAAAAGAAGCCTCACTTTTGGATGGGGCTCGTAGGTTGGACGACACCACCCTCATGGAGTCGGCTTCCACGCGGAGGACGTAACTGCTGTTGCTCTCGTAGTCCAGTGGCTTGGCAGTGCTGATAACTCCAGTGATGTTGTTCATGACGAATTCACCTGTCGCAACGGGAGAGAAAACAGCGAGTATGTTTATTTGCTATTTTACAACAGCTTCACACTTAAGAGTCAGAAATAAAGGCACACTATGTAAATTTTCACCGCTAGAGGTCGCTTATTCAAAACAAAGGTGTAGCTTGATGATGCCTTGATTTTGCGGAATCATGGGAGGTGTGTAAACGTCTTCAAGCCTACAGCTGGTGGAAAAGAATCGGGAAGCGACTCAGGCAGAAATCATGTTCATGAATGAGATTATTCATATTACTGTAGTATGAAGCAGAGCAGGACTGAGTGCTGTGGGAGCGGAACAAGGCCGCTGGAGCGATTGCTAATGAGAGATGAGCGCGACACACGGCTCGAGAGCAGCGGGACTTTTATTATGCCGCAGTCGCCGCTTGCACTTCTTCCAGTCAAGCATATGTGGGGTAAAGCAGCGCTGTTTATCATATTAGATATATTTGTGTGTTGAAAGTTGTTATAATGCTACTCTATGTTCACTTGGCGGCTACTTGTCATGATCACCAGTGAGAGTGCCCTATCAGCCACTAGAGGGCACTCCATCCCGGACTCTTATTCTCACCTGTTACACTACATATCCCATAACACACTGCCTGGACTTATCATCACTTCATTACACCCAGCTGATCTGTATCATGTCATTAGTGTTTGTTTATTTATTCTGAGTTGTGTCTGTCTTTGGTTGTGGATCGTTGTATTTATGTTACATGCACTTTTGTACTCCTGGCTTTATTTTGTGGACTGTTTTTGTGTTTTTGACCCTTGTCTGTTCCTTGGATTCCATTAAATGCAGCAACTGGATCCTTACCTATTGTCTGTGTGCATCCCGTGACACTACTATGAGACACTAGATCGACAAATATTAGGCATGATAATTGGCAATCAAGAAAATGAGATTTAAACAATAAGACTTACTGTGTTAATATATTACATAATATATTAAAGTGTCTTTGGTGTTTCCATGGTTTCTACAAAATAAAACCGGAAACCGAGGGCTATGTGGATATGATGTCAGTAATTAGGTAATTAGGGATTAGGGTTTGATTTAGGGTTAGTGGTTACACTATTTTAAGGTGCCTTTGTTACGCTGTAATTATACATTTAAGTACTGAGTAATATTAAGTAACTACATGTACTTACTATAGGGTTAGGATTAAGGTTTGGGTTCGTTGCATGTAATTATGCATAATTTATAGTTATTACTATAGTAACTGCATGTAACATATGTAACAATGACACTGTAAAATAAAGTATTACCGGATTAGTTTCATTTAAATATATATAATGTACTTTTCCAATATATGTAACAAGGACAAAGTAAAATAAAGTGTTACCACATTTATTAATCTTAGGCCCCTTTTACACTAGTGCGTTTTCATTTTAAAATGAAAATGATCATCGACACTGCCATTTCCACAGCGTTTCAGAAACGATCTCCGTCTACACTACACGACCGAAAACGCATGTTATTCATGCACACTGGGCATGCGCATACAAGTGTAAACAGTTGCCTCTTGTGCATGTAGATCGCTGCAGTATTAAAAAAATGTAGAGTTTAACTGCACAATGGCTGCTAAAAATGATAACAAAGCCAGCAAAGATTGCAGTTCAGTCTCCATGTTATTGTTTACATGGTCATCATGGATGCGCAGAGCGAACGTGGGCAGCCACGTCGTTGTTTTCAAAGGTCTCCGTTTTTGGTCCATTTACACTGAAATGCAACCCCTGTGTTTTCAAACTAAAACGAGCTCAGCAGTGTTTTCGAAAGTCTCCATTTTCGAGGGTCGAAAATGCTGGAGTAGTGTAAACGACAGGAGTAACCGAAGCAAAAGTTATACGTTTTAAAACGAAAATGCACTAGTGTGAATGGGGCCTTAGGTAATGTTCATTTCAACATTTACTAAAACATTATTAAAATCAAAAGTTGTATCTATTAATATTATTTAATTGACCTGAGCTAACATGAACCAACAATGAACAGCTGCATTTTTATTAATTAATGTTACCAAAGATTAATAAATACTGTAGCAAATGTATTGCTCATTGTTAGTTCATACAGTACATCATTATATGCTAACTAATGGGACCTTATTGTAGCGTGTTACCAAACAATCACGTGAGATGAAATACCTTTTATTTGTAAAGCATTTACTGGATTTTATTCACCAGATTATCCAAAATAGGTATTCCCACATTATTACTACATAAACATTTTTTTTCATTGAATTTACAGGTGAAAAAAATAACTCAATTGTTATTCATACCATTACCATAATATGACATTACTCATACCATGAATTTGCTCATAGTAATTCTAAGTCCAGGTCTTAGGACTCATCCTTTAACCGCCTCCATGCACCGTATCGGTAATGCACTTAGCTATATTGGGATTTCAGGTCCAGAGTGCACTACCCTCCTCTTGAGTCTCATTAACATTCATAAAGGATTAGCTCTGATCTTGGTTGATGTCATCGCATTAAATGTCTTGGATCCAGGCGGTTTGAAGGGTGGGATGATTACCTTATTCTTCCCTGCTTTTTCTAGTTTGCGCTAATGAAAACAGCCCTTTGATTACCTATCTACGCTCTTTGATTCCGTCTAATGAGAATGTACCGAAACGATTTCCCCTTCGCTCTAAACCAGTGCCAGATGTATTCAAATGTGATTTCGGCTGCACACATTCTGAACAGAGAGAGGATTTAATCACGCAAACCTCCCTCTTCCTGCTCTTAAACGCTCTCCGATGACACACGGCAACAGGAAGTACACTCCTTCAAACAAAACCTTCTCTCTCACAGAGCTTTTGATAACTTGCAGCTGACAGCCACCTAAGAAATGGCGTCTAGGAGTGTGTGGGCTGTCATTATCCCATGCTTGATGTCTTACAAACTATAATTTATTACAATACAATAATATCCCAGCTCATAAAAGACCAGTGTGACATTTCCCGCAATCTTGTCTTTTTTCACTGAGGTTTCTGATAAAGGAATAAACCACAGTTTGGTTGAAGTATATACTTGAAGGGCCAGCATGTATGAGAACTGCCAGTGACGGTTTAATTGCATGCCCTTTCTGCATCGTTTTAGCACTTGATTCACTAAACAAATTATGCAAATCCAGTAAGTGCTCACCGCCTTCATTTCCTTCGATGATGGAGTAGACGATGGTCTGGTTTATGGCAGCCGCCAAGATGACTCCTGTGACCGTTCCCATAGGGGCATTCTCGCTGATCGGAGAGAACCTGCGCATACACAGTGCACTGCATTAATGATGTATCACAAATCATACATAAAACAGTGGTTCTGGTGGGTCGTTTCACATTAGAATGAGTTTTAAAACTTGTAAAAGTAAAATATAGTAAAAGTGGCAAATTATTTGAGAGGCTGATTGCGGGTAAATCTTGGAAGTCCAGCTGGAAGTAATGGGTGGAGCTAGACGGTCCACCTACACCTTAACCCTACTGCTAAACATAACTCCACCCATTAGGTCCATAGAGGTGGACATGGACTAAGTCAAGCTCCACCCATAAGGTCCAGAGAGGGGGAACTGGATGTTGTTTTGGCAAAATATGCCAAAAAAAGTGTCTATTTATTTAGTTTAGTTAAATTATACAACATTTAATTGTGAGTTCTGAGTGCTATACATTCACAAAATTATTGTTCATAATGCACACCAATGTGTACATTTTTAACAAAAGTGACAGTAAAGACATTGATCATTTAATTGTAATTAAATTTGATTGTTCTATTCTTAAAAGATTCCAGGAAAAATGTATCACGGTTTCCTCAAAAATCTGTTTTCAACATGTTTCTTGAGCAGCAAATCAGCATATTAAAATGATTTCTGAAGGAAATTGTGTTAAAATGTTCAGTGTATAAATACATTAACTGTTATATTTAAATGGTATATCATTTCTGTATATCAGTATTTTGGCATTTCCTTGGAATCAAACCCATGACCTTGGCATTGCTAGCGCTTTACTCTACTGTTTGAGCTACAGGCAGTGTTTGAAGGTACAGAAGAAAGCCTGATGCGAAGTTAGAAAATGGTCATTCAAAGCCATGGCTTGCATTTCAAGAACTGCTGGAACTGCAAAGCTGCATTTTAAGGAATCTACTGACAATCTAAATGGTGCACTTTTGCTCCTTGATTATGATATAAATGCACTGTAGGCTATTCAGCACTATCAAACAGAACTTAATGTACACATAGAGCTCTGACAGAAAATCAATTGCCAGGCAGCATTTCACTTATTTCACATTTCGAAATCAAGCAGACAACATACCTCTGTATTATTTTATAAAACAAACTCAATTAATTTGAGCTGTAATGGATTCCGGTCCATAATTGCCCAGACAAAATATTCACTGGAATTTAATCAATCAAGAAGTTAACCAGATCACATTGTTAATTGGGCATCCTACACAGTTGCTAAACTAAGCAGAATAAAGAGTGTTAATAGAATGTGAGCGTGAGAGTGAACAGACCTCAGAAGAACCCAACAGCAGAACTGATCCATTATGAAACATATGTTTGTAATCAGTTGTTGCCTCTCCAGAACAAACATACATTAGACTACAAGTCATATTGTATTTCAGAGCCAGTGGGTGAGAAGAGCACAATTTGGACTATAGACAAATAATCATTTTAAAAGATTTAGGAGTCAATGTGGCTATCAGAGACGGTGTGACCGTGTTTACATCTAGTATTAACATTGGTTTCATGTGATTGGATCACGAGTGGGCAGTGTTAAAGGTGCAGTAAGCGATTTCAGAGAAACACTGTTGAAAGTGGATTGGACCGAGCACCACAACACACCTGTAGCCAATCAGCAGTAGGGGCGTGTCCACTCATGATGGAGGAGGAGAGAGAGTGAGCAAGAGGGAGATATGAAGAAAGACTGTAGAAAGAGATATGGCTGGGAGGCATTACAAAAGAGAAAAGGTCAGAGGAATATCCTTGGAAAAAGAAGGGTTATGATCAGAGCGTTAATATTAGAAAGCTTTCCAGTGCTGGAGAGACCTAAGCGGGAAGGCCTGAAAACAGATGACGAGGATGTTTCTGCTCCATATGTGAGTAACATTGGTTTTGCTGTGTTTCACAGAACCAAGATATGCTGTTATTGTAATATTAGCTATAGTAACAATTTTGAGTTGTCTAGAGCTGGTGTTCTGCTGGTGACTAACAATAAACTCTTGTTTGTATATACATGTACATACTGCATGTTCATTTTTGGTCCTTATTTTGCTTCACTTCAGCTATGATAAAGAGACTTCCACTCTTGCATTGCACGTTTGTGCATTTTGGGGGCAGAGCAATGAAGGGAGGGGTGTGTTTGTTTGGGTTGATTTCAAATATCAACAGTGTTGCTCAGAAATTGCTTACTGCACCTTTAAATATAAGTGTAAATGTGTTATGATGCAATCACTCAAACCACATTCAGAGGTAGATGCATGTAATCACACTGAATTTGCACAAATGCATCCTGATGCATCCCACATGGATAATCTGTCAATCAACCACTGCGTTAAAATGAGAGTTTGGGGTCAGTGTGATTAATTACTATTATTATTAAAGAAATGAACACTTTTATTCAGCAAGGGTGCATTAAATTGATCAACAGTGTCATTATATAATAATGCTGAAAATTCAGCTTTGCATCACAGGAATAAATTACTTCTGTTAATAAATTAACATGTTAAAACAGAAAAGTTCTTTTAAATTCAAATTTTCTTAATATTACTGTATCAAATAAATGCAGCCTTGTTGAACTTCTTGTTAATGTTGATTTTTAAATCGCTTATTAAAGCTACTAAAGTTAACCAGCCAAGGGCAGCGAGGGTTTTTAAATTCTTTTTCATGTCAGTATTGTTGTTAATATTCCTTAATTACCAATTTTGTATGTGTGTGCAATCTAAAAGGCCTCTGGTGAATATAATTTGCAAATTCCACGTGCTGCCTTTTGTTTTACCCCAATATTAGTTATTAAAGCAGCATAAATTACATTTTAGACTCTATTAGCTCCAGAAAGACGCATGTTGGTGAATAATTGATGAATGCCGATTAACAGTTTTAAGAGTAAGTCTATACTTTTGTCAAATGTACCTGCCTATTTTGGGCAAATATTGCAATGCATAATTTAACAGGTATAATTAAGCCAGTCCCAGCTCCCATTCTCTGAAAACATAAAATATTGCTGACATATACAGCCTCACAAGGACAAACATTCTGTAAATCTGACTTTCTATACTAACACATTTCACTGTTAAAGGTGGTACAGAGGATCTTTTCGTCGACTGAGTTTTTGAAATGAGCGCATGCGTAAGAACAACCCCCCTCCTTCACAGCTCATTTCGAGTGAACGCCTCCCAAAACTCGTGCACGAGTATTGGAACACGAGTGTTTACCACCGGCATTCGCTGTGTTATTAAGCCGGAAACACATTTAACGACTAGCTAAAACATTCTAAGACTATGCTCAACATACAGCGATTGTTTCCTGCTCCTGAAGCAGATTCATATACTTTCACATGGAATTTGAACACCGACTGTAATCGCAGACTGAACGCAACTGGCTCTGACTGGACGCGTTTGAGCGCGATCAGTCATAAGTATCAATTTACATTCATAATCGGCCTTACAATCGTTAAGTGTGTGCGGCGACTTAAAGCCGCGCACACACTTAGTGGATTCATTATGTCGGACTCACCGCAGGTAACTCATAATCTGCAGTTGACATACTGAAAACCTATAGCATGCAAACAGTGAGGTGAAAAGCTCTGAGTCAGAACAGCAAGTGTTTTCTCCAATTGAATCCAACAACATGGACAAAAAAACCCCCTCAAGGACACTCTGAATACAAAAGCTAATAATCCTGTCACAGAATCGGCTGTTCCGTGATTTTCACTTTCGTACACTGCGATTCTTGCGCTTGGCTTGGTGACAAGACAGCCTTCATCCTCGGTTTGGAGTGCTTAGAGTTTGTTGTACACAGGCTTACAGGGTGATTTGTCTCCCTTGGGCTGCTGTGTGGAAGATACACAGGTTTTTTTTATTCAGAAAGATGACAGAGTACCTTCTATATAATCCCTCCATACGCACATCGACATATTCACCCTGTATGGTGGCGCCTTCTTGCCTGGTGTACGGTGTGCTGTGCTTGCAGATAATAAGAAAAAATCCTTGTACGTTCTTTGTTCTGACAGCGCTCTAATGGTCACTTCACACAAGCACATGCTCAAGTGTTCGACACTAATGAGGTCCACTGAGCTGGCAACCTCGCATCCCCGTAACCTCCAATCCAATGTCATTATTTTATCGGACCTGTTTTTGAACCCGGGACGCTGCCTATGGCGTTCAATCGAGACTAAACTGTGTTTAATCCAAAAGATGAGGATGGGCCACAGGGCAGCTTCTAACCACTTTTCCGTTTGTTAGATGTTAGATTTTCTGTTTGTTAGATTAAGATGTGATATCAAAATAGCAATTCAGAACCTTTGGCCTCTTCTCATCGAGACATAAAAATAATTGTGATATCAAAGATTGTGTTAATCAACAATGGATCACAGGCTTTTTCATGTAGATTTGCTGTTTTACTTTGATGACATGAGACTCTGGAAACGGTCGAAGTCTAATCCCTGTATCATGTTCTTTGATCTGGGTCTTTTATAAAATGAGTAAAAACCACAGGCCTCCACTGGCAATACATAACAGCTATCAGGACTTATTTAATCCTGCTATTTAATAAAACATAAGACGCTTGTTATTCAAGTTGTCTACATCAATCTCTTTAAAACTCAAACAAATTTATTTAGAATGTAAAAGGGTTCTTTATGAATCAAAACCAACTGTCTTTAAAATCTCTGTATCGAATTCCCAAACACAGGAGCTCTGGCAACACGAATGTATATGATCCTAATTGCATGACATTTTGGAATAACATATACACTTATCTGAATATAAATATCCTTGTTTGCATATGGCATGATTACAGTTTTATTTGAAATGCCTCTGGTTTCTTTCTTTCTTTTTTTTTTTGGCCTACGATAAGAGAACTACTGTATAAGTCACTGATTATATCAAAATAGAAGGTTAACCACAACATCCCTAAAGCAACATGGCTTATAGATAAGCAGCAAATCTGTCCCTTATGAATACTCTGCATCAGGAAGAATGTGCAGCTCTTCATTGAGAAACAAGGATATGTCCTTTCATATTTCATATCAACATGAAAGACTCCATGAAATAGATTTGTGGCTCTTAGCCCATGTATGTTAGCTTTGAGACTAATATTTATATGTGACCCATGCTGACAAAATGAGTCAGAATGTGCAGAGGCTAATTTCGAGCTACAGGCAAAACAAGTGGAAAAAGTCGATTTTGGTCGAAATTGAGGTTTTTACAAAAATTTGTTCATTAAGCCCTCGTCTAGCAATCCCAATGCTCCAAATAGCAATTAAACATCTAAAAGTTTCTTTATTTGTATGTTTTCTGAGAGGAGTACTTTTCTTTTGACTATGAAAAATGCTGTGTTTCTCTGCTCGCTTCTTGACGAAGTTTGGTATCGTTTTAAAACTTAGCGAATTCTCAATGGCACGAGTCTGAACCAATGAAATGTGATTTTCAAACTCATGCTGATTTAAACAAAATGATCTTACTCGCGCTGACTGACAGATTTGAAGCGCGCGCACAAAGATGCCTCAGGCAGCGCGCAATCCCGATATACACAAACAGAATTACAGTATTTCAAAAAAATCTGTCTTGACAAGTATTCACACAAATATTATCTGTCTTAAATTAAAGTATGATTAACTGTTTGGGAAAAACATCTGATGTGTAACATTATATTAGATTTGGTACAGTAGGTCTTAATATATAGGCTGTCTGTTTCATTAATGTTAATCAAACAATTGTGGAATCATGAAAATATATATTTTTCCTATAGATATGGGATTTGACTTGGTATTACCGGGGATTTTAAGGTATGGTTTCTGGGTGATTTTGTTTTGGAACCTTTAACTCGATTTTTCTCAAAATTGACTTTGCTGACTCTATCGACTTCAAACAGCTGTAGCTCAGTCATTTTTTTGTCGGATTCCAACAAATCATACATCATTTTTAATAGAGAATATGATAATAACAATAACATTTTTGAACATTTTCTTATTGCAACTCATTTTGTCAGCATGGGACATATATGCTAATGCTAGTATGCTAATGCCCCCAAACATACTGTAAAAATATAAAAAGGCAGCTACAGACAGACAGACAGACAGACAGATAGATAGATAGATAGATAGATAGATAGATAGATAGATAGATAGATAGATAGATAGATTTACTTTCTATTGAGTTAAGTTTGTTAAATCAGCACTTAACACTGGACATAAACGAGCCGACATCATGACACTGCAAAACCACCAGCCTCTCTTCAAAATGAAAGAGCCTTTCCGCTGCTTTCAAAGGTTCTGCCTGTGGATTAGCCACTGACCTTTTCAAACTATTTGCGATCAGTACGTTTGGCAACCGCGTGACATACTGTGTCTGTCCTTTCTAAACAAGAGGCAAAGGGCAAATTTTCTCCTGCTGAACTTAGGGTAGGGAGGCTTGCTCATCTTCCATCATTCAAAAACAACTTTCACTCTAGCAGAATACATGAATACTGAAAGAGCAGCACATTACATGCACAGCCATTGCACAACAAATGGGTTTGTTTGCTCTTGGATGGGTTTACAAAGGGCAAATCAATGTTCCCCAGCGTGTAGTACTTCACTAAGGAAATCTACACACCCTCAGTAAGTCTAAATATGGATTAGGGATGTCAAAAGTGGAGGTAATTTGGTACCAAGTCAAGTTAAAAAAGAAAAGTTACAATAGCAGCGCAGCATTGGTGATACTGATAACTAACATCTTTAAAACAATATTTATCCATAGTTTAAAACATCCAGAGAGTGTCCATACATATGTGTATCAAATTTGGTGAAAATATCTCATTTTGTTTTGAAGTTATAGACGCATATATATGAGAGCATTAAAACATTAGAGAAGAAAGTAGTATGCGCACATCCCAGCACAACTTAGAGCAGGTGCTCGATCATCAGAACCACTTAAAGCGGAACTCAGTAAGATTTGCAAAGCTCCCCCTACAGTTTCCTTCAGTGAATCACACTGTCATAAATACTCCAAGCGCAGCTCTGGACTACAACGACTACAACGCTCACCAGTGCAGTAGTTTTGCAAATACAGTACAAGAAAGAGGAGGTGGGTAATTTGCAAATACAGTACACTTGATGGAGGTGGGTAATTTTCGAAATTGTCTTATAAAGTCATAATATATACATTGTTTTTGAATTACCGTAAAGCATTTTGTCACTCTCGCGTGAACGTGAACATGAGGCGAGATTGTGTCGGGTCGGTGCAGCTCAAGTTGCAAGTGCTGTTTTTTGGCGTAGACGTGCCAGAGGGGGTTAGTGCACTCCTCAAACACACCACTACAAGTCAATTAACCATCGTAAGGACTTATTATGAAGGTAAAAAAAGTTACTTAGATCTGCTTTAAATGTCAACAAACAAAAATCGGCACACTGCCACTGCTGCTCTCAAAATTTATTAAAAAGACAACGTTTCGACCAAATAGGTCTTCGTCAGGTCAGGCCAATGTATGTATCGTTCTTTACAATGTCAGACACATAACGGTAATAAATATGATTAGCCTTTTGCTTGACTACGTTATCAAACAGCTAATAATGTGTCGCTAATGTTACACAAACCATGTTCCTGTTCGTCATCTCAGTCTGCCTTCTGAAAATCAGTATCCTTAGAAATGCTTTAAACAACTTAGAATGTCAGTGGAGAAAGGCATATAGTTCATCATAACATCCTAATATACATCATGTACATAATTCACCCATTTTTTTCTGTCATATAAAACAGAATTTTATCTTACATTTGTTGTGATCAATAAGCAACTAATATAATTATTTTTATAAACATTTATTTAATAAAACCAAAACACAAATTCTCATCAAGTTATCATTTAAAAAAATAAATAATATATATATATATATTCTCATTCAATTTATTTTAGGAGGTGCTTCTGCCACCCTTGCCTCATTTGAGATAACACCTCTGTTATATTAATATTTAATTTGAAGTGTGTGTTCAGTAGCATATTAGTTTTAGCAATGGTATTAAAATTGGTTTTGGGAATCATGAAATTTTACTGGTATCGACTACTGAAATTTTTGTATCGTTACAACCTTAATAAGGATATTAGGCTTCAGGGTCAATGGCAAAAACTGACAGCTGAAGACATGAGAGGAGAATAATAATGAGGGATGGTGCTTCTACATGATGTGCAAATGACATAAAAGCTGGTGAAGGCAAAGAGAGATGAATAGCTCCACTTGAAAGCTTGAGTAGCTATAAACTCTCAGCTGGTCTCGTTGAAAATGTCGGCCTCATTTACATACATAGCACACTTTCAGAAGTTTACTAATCACATGCACGAGTGTCCTAAAACAAGATAAGGGTGTACGAGAGATAAATTATTGAAAAAAGCTATGAATATTTGATGAGCGGCCCTGGTGAAAGACACAGACAAAAGAAAATGCGGTAAAGCATCTCGGTTTGATTGACCCGTTCTGGGAAGAAAACAAAGTAACAAAAGCTCATTGAGATGATTAATGGGAAGCGGACCTCATGGCTACCTTCTATTCTCTCTCAAACGGGTGACAGACAAACACAGCAAGCACTCTAAACTAGACTGCAACAAGACAGAAAAAAAAAAAAAAAGGAGATGAGATTAGCCAGAACAGAACATCTTGAAGGGTTATATATTAAAGACATGAAACAGTTTTGTTTATATTACTTAAAGTGCTGCAAGGTCACAAAGTTTTGAGAGTCAATACAAATGCACCTTTTAGCTGTTTTATGGCCCTAATGGAAGCATGACTTTTAATTAAGGATGAAGATTTAGTTGTGTATCGCAGTGTGTGGATGCTGACTTTGAAAGGGAAATCTTTTTTGTTGTTGTTGTTGTTGACAACAGGTGTTTATCACTTATATATCTGTACCAAACTTTAAGTCGGGGAGATGGGTGGCACATTATGAACAAGGAAGTTTATAGCAGAAACAATCCATTAGCATTCATATTCATCTCAGTGGCGGTTACTTGGGTGCCCCCTTGAAGGAACCAGTTTGAATTTTATCATTTTATAGGAACCAGAGAACTTTTTGGGCCAATCATCTGAGTTGTAAATGCCATGTAACTTATCATAGCCACCAGACTATCCTGAGCTGTGACGTCAAAAGCAGACAGTCAATTTTTATACTTTTAAAAACCCTCAAAAAATAAGTAAACAACCAACTAAACAAACAAATAAATACATTTGTCAAAATACTGACTATATGATAAAAAACTTCTGTTATTAAATTGCCTGACAATCTTTTTTACACTATGTAACTTTTGGCCCTCTAGTGGTTAAAAAAAAAAAAAACTGCATGCATTTTGCAGAAGAACATTGTTTTGGTTGTGTTTTGGCTCTGCGTGATTGTGCGGATGAATATGGTTATCCTACTGCTCATAAAACATTCACTGCTAGGCTTAAAGGGATAGTTCACCCAAAACTGAAAATTATCCCATGATTTACTCACCCTCAAGCCATCCTAGGTGTATAAGACTATCTTCTTTTTTTAGACGAACACAATCGTAGATCTATTTAAAAATATCCTTGCTCTTCCAAGCTTTATCTAAGACAAATTTCCATATTCATAACTTTATAAATTCAAATTGAGTAACCCATTGACGCGATGTATGATGTAGGATGTTGGAGTAGCGTAAGCTTAGACGCCTCTCGCTGGTTCAAACAAATAGAGCTGGGCAACAAACGCAAGCTTTCTCATTTTAGACTTCTAATTCATGACTGCTGTTTTGTTTTGCTCTATCCTCTGTGCTTCCGTGTTCGTCAATACATCATGCGTCTGGTCAGAGGTTACTCTTCCGCCGTAAATCGATGTATACGCCCATCTGCCGGAACTTGGTTATTATAGATAATAAAGTTATAAATATGGATATTTTTCTTACAAAAAGAAAAATTTTTTTTTTTTGGGCTTCAAAATCTGGTTCCCCTACACTACCATTATAAAGCTTGGAAGAGCCAGATTATTTTTAAATATATCTCTGATTGTGTTCGTCTGAAAGCAGATAGTCATGTACACTTGATGGAAAGGGTCTTAAGCTGCCTAGCTGAAGACGTTACTATAGCTATACCCATTAAAAGACACAATATTTCCTTGATAATAAATCCCAGCACAACAACCATAATGAAATGACCCCTCACAATAGATAATGCTTTACAATGTTAGAGAGCTACATATGACAATTTATCTGTTAAATTAAATACCTTAGTCACCTGTTAAGTAATACAAACGCCATCTTCAAGTCACTTTTAAAAGAGTTCAAATCCCTCAGTACTTACTAGCTCTGAAAAACCAAGCCAATGTTGATTCTTGTTTTATTACGAGCTCTGTCACATTCTTTTTTTGAGAGCAGAAGCTCCTCAGTTTGCCTGAATTCTGAAGAGTCAGAATATTTTTTAATATTACTCCGATATGACTTTCTTCTTTCAGTCAAACACAATCGGAGTAATATTAAAAAATATTCTGACTCTTCCAAGCTTTATAATGGGAGTGAATAGTAACTGAGATTTTGAAGTACAAAAAAGCACATTCATTATAAAAATAATCCATACAACTCCAGGGGGTTAATAAAGGCCTTCTGAAGTAAAGTGATGCATTTTTGTAAGACAAATATACATATCTGTAACTTTATGTAGGATGGCTTGAGGGCGAGTAATTATGGGATAATTATTGGGTGAACTAACCCTTTAATGACTTCTGACTACTCAGACAACAATTCTTTTTAATAGAATTGAAAAGAAAACAATAGTAGTGCATCATCCAGGTAACAAACCACAGTATTAAAAAACAAGCACTGAGCAGGATTTTTATAAATTCAGCAATAATTTTATCTTGTGGTAAAATTATTATCTAATAATTATCTTTATCTAATGATTAATACAATATGTAAACATCTGTTATGTGAAATAACTTATTCACGGAGATAATTGATGACATGAATATTTAAAACATGCATTTTTTAAAATGATTAACATTTTGCAAACAAGCTATAAAAGCAATGAAAACCTCTGTTTGGTTGTTAGCCAGCATTAGCTAGCAATGCCTGATAGAAACAACACCTGATAGAAAGGCAGCCAGGATTCACCAATGCAAATATTGTATCAAAACTCCCAAACACTGAAATTAATGTTTTTGGATGATGATAGATAATCCAACACGAGAACAACCAGAACTTACCAAATGAAATGTCATTTTGCACAGTCCTAAATAACCTGTTTGTATATGTGTATGCTAACTACATCATAATGATGCATCATCACACAACCGGAATCTAAAAACATCTCAGTTACATTCATTATCAAGTCTAATGCCAGTATGCCAGTGTGGCAGTCTGAAACCGACAGCAGCGGTGGAGCTTTACATGTTAATAAGGAGCGCTGTGCTAATGGTGTGGTTGTTTGTCTGACCCTGAGCTGGTGGGACGGCACAAAGGGACCACCAGTGTCTGCATACTAATCCTGCAGGTGCAGCAGAAACGGGGACTCCTGCGCAGGCCAAGTGCTTCCATTACCTCCGCAAGACTGGAGGTGGAGACGACAGGGCATCAGAAAAGAGCTCCACATGTGGCTAATTGGAGTCCCGACGCAGCAATTCATGGCAGATTACATTCAGCAATGCAACGTTTCAGCTCACATGAAAGAGACACACTGTACAACGACCTGACAGTGTAACAGCACTTCAGATCAAAGGATGCAATCATCAGCCGGCACTCCAAACTAAACTAGTCTCAAAACTTGCCGTGATGATGCACTCTCCACCTGCGAGCCAAATGCTTTTAGGTATTGTTCGTAAATCTTCAAAAGACAAAAAAAAAAAAAAAAAGATACTTCAAGAAGAATCTCAAAGTCATGAGTTTCTGTCAAGAGAGGAACTCTAGTGCTGTCCACATGACTTTACCCACAAAAGCTAATCATACTTCGGTTCAGCGGCGGCTCAAGTGCTGCTCGTTCACTGCCAAATGAAACTGTGTAAAGAGGATCCCAATCTGCACTCCAGCATCGGAGGTGATGGAGGGAGAACCGCAGCCATATGATCGACGGTCTCATTGCATATCCAGTGTATTATTGCCTTATAGAAAGAGACACACTAGTGTACAGGAACCCGAACCATTGCAGAGGCCAAATAAATTCTGCATTTATAAATGGATTTACACTGAATCGCTTTTGTGGGAACGATTTATCACGAACTTGAAAACTGAACATTGATTCTACTGCACAGCAGGCAGAAATGTGACAAAGTTTGTAGAGCACCAGATTCAAGTTTTTTATATGGCACAAAATCCAAGAAAGCTGAGCAGTAATAGGCAAAATAATGAATGTTCACCCAAAAATGAAAATTCTGTCATTATTTAATCACTCTTTTTTTTCGTTCATCTTCGAAACAATGATGAAGATATTTTTATTGCAATCTTGAGAGATTTCTGTCCCTCCCTCTGTCCCTCCAATACTCTGATGGTTAAAATCTAGGACTGGGTATCAAAACAGATGTCCTGATTCGATTAGATTCCGATTCACAAGATCTTGATTTGATTAGATTCTTGATTAGATTCAATTAATTCAATTATTCAATTTTGACAAAAGTAATAAATGAATAAAATAGTTATTGTTTTTGTTGTTTTGGACATATGTATCCTTGCATTGTAATAAATAAGGTTAGACATAAATTCTCGATTCCAGTTTTGATACCATAGCTAAAACTACCATCTAGCTAATAAAAATTTCAAAGTTTATTAAAGGCAAGTAAACAGTCATTAATAATAAAAAAAAAAAGAACAAAGAATCAATAGCAATAGCACAAATAAATAAATACAATAGACAAAGATACAAATGAAATAATCAGTGCTTTTAAAGTTTTTTTTCAGGCAGGTCTAGCAGTAGTTTTCAGGTACAGAAATTGAATAAAGTAATGAAATGTAAAACAACATATAATCTTCATTGTAAAAATTAAATAAAGGTTAATCCTTATTGAAGTTACAAAAAGTTATTCAGTGAAGAGCAGTGAGTGATTTCTTTGTCTTTTCTAGTTTGATTACAATGTAAACCCGAATAAGTTGGGCTAACTCAAAAAAATTTAGATAATGTTCCCAAAAATTGATGTTCCCAATTTTAAGCAAGCAGAACTATCACGTTTTGAGTTTGTAGTACTGAGTTAGCTAACTCATACATTTTAATGGCAATTAACATAAAATATTTAGTTATTTTTTTTATTTTGAGTTCTTGCAAATCAAATGAGTTATTTACTTCACTGTAAACCCTAAGAAAAAAAAAGCCAACTTGCTAATTTGCTAACTTGTTAACATCACCTCTCAAATAAAGCAAAATAAATATATGTGAACAAACTGCAAGTTATGGACACTTTCGATCCATATACAGCACCCTCCGCAGTATTTCACTAAAAACAGAGGGACAGTCTAAAACGCTTAACATGAAAAATGCTTAACATGGGTTAATGTAGTAAGACAGTGATTTTAAAAGATCAAAGTCAGTATAGACTTTATTGATGATGCATAATATGAATGCAATGCACTAAATTGCATGGTAAGCATTTTCTTTACAATGGTTTTCTATGGGAAAACAGTTAACATGAAACACATTGTGTTCATATTCTTGGTTCATCTGCTTTATCTATACATAGTATCCTTTGTATAAATTTGGTCCTGTCTTAATGCATTAAGCCACATTAAGCATTTTCTTTAGAATGGTTTTCTATGGGGAAACACTTTGTGTTCATATTCCAGGTTCATCTGCTTGGGCGTTCCTATACGGGTGTGGCGTGATGTTAAAACTAAGAATGGGAACATAAAAGAGTATTGCAGATTGACCTAAATTACCCCTACTATAAACTTTCACGCATGTATGGTTCCCGTGGGGGAAACCTTGAGCCCAGAACCTAAAGCAGGACACGTAACATCTAATTTAAATATTTGCAAACTAACCTGTAATTATCTATAGCCATTCTGCACCACTACACAATACATGCTAATTAAACTCATTCTTGCAGACCCTTGGGCTTGAAGGGTGGTTTCATGATGTCCTCTTTACATAATTACTAAGAATTTCCAATTTCAGTGCTGAAACAACCTGTGCTCTTCTACCATACATGTCCATGTCACCCGATGTCAAACACAGCTTCTATCATATTAGAAACTATTAGTTACAGGTAGATGATTGACAGACATTTTATTACGGTTTCAGGTTTATTTTGAGTAGCTCTGGTGTGACATCACTGTAAGATTTAATCAATAAGTTACTTGTCTTAAAGACTATGTGAAATGCCTCCCACACCAGATTTTACTTGATGTAAAGCAAAACAGGACAATCAGTAAGAAAAAAAAAAAAGACTTTTATAAAAGACTAAATTTTATCCATCAGAAATGAATGAGTCATCATTCAGCAATACATTCCAGAATGGAGCTAAATGGTTGGTGGAAAAAATGACTCTTAATGAAAAGGAAAGAAAGGTGGAACAGGTGCTTTACCAAAAGTTTGGGAGGTGGTACAATTCTTAAATATTTTTGAAAGATGTCTTTTATGCTTGCCATGGCTGCATTTATTTGAAAAATACAGAAAAACAGTAATATTTTGAAATATTATTACAACTCACAATAGTTGTTCTCTATTTTAAAAATTTTGAAATGTAATTTATTACTGTGATGCAAAGCTGAATTTTCAGGATCATTACTCCCGTCGTCAGTGTCACATGATCCTTCAGAAATCATTCTAATATGCAGATTTGCTACTCAAGAAACATTTCTTAACAATGTTGATAAAAAAGTTGTCCTGCTTAATATTTTTGTGGAAACAAAAAAACAAAACAAAAAAATCAGGAATATTTTTTAAAGTTTAAAATAATAGCTTAATCCGAACAACATTTTGTTACATTATAATGTCTTTACTGTCACTTTTGATAAATTTAACATGCACTAATAAAACATGAACATAAACTTTAATTAAGAAAGTAAATAAAAAATGTAAAATAACTCAATTCATGCCAGCATGGCTGAAACAATGCTAGTTTTGGCATAAGCTTAGCATGTCAATGCAGATAAAGTTTGTTTCAAGCTTTTTTCCTACTGCATGACTGAAGTGGAAACTGAATTGATAAAACATTCACAAAAAGGAAAGCATAAAAATGAGACAGTGATGGGTGTGATCATCAGAATGAAAAACAGAAGTGGCAGGATGCTCTGTGGGTGATTTAGAAGAGTCACAGAGATTCATTAAGCATTTTTATGAGATACGCCATGCGAAAATGCACAGGCTGCACATTTTAGTTAGCAAACATCACAAAAACTCTACTGCTGCTAACAAGATGCAATGCTTTGTTTTTTGTCTAATTACTATAGCCTTTTATCCCATAATGTCACTCTTATTTAGCCAATATCAAATATGCTTTGTTTTTGTTTTTTTCTTGCACTGAAGTGTTTTTTTGTTTTTTTTTTGAGTGCCATCGAGTGCTTTGCAAATAAATAAATAAAAAAAAGGACCAAATAAAACATTACAGTGAAACTGACAGACTAGATGTTTATTTTTGCATTTTCTAAAGAAATTTTGCTGTTTGATGGTGAAAAATCCATCTGGGATAGTTTCCAGCGTGTTGCTAGGCAGCCAAAGTGTTTTGCTTTAGGTGATTGCACCATGCTGAGATGACCAGCTATAAGGTGGTTTGCTGGTCTTAGCTGATTTAAAATGGTTTATATGGTATCACAGCCTGGTAAAACCTGTTTTTTTTTCTAACCTGGACAAGCTAATGTGGAGCTGTTTGGCCAGCCATTCTCCCAGCATGACCCGAACCCCTCTAAAATGGTAGCTTTCTTGTAGCTCTAACGGAATAGCATGGCACTAACAATGCCAAGTTCGTGGGTTCGATTCCCAGGGAATACAATTGATTAAAAACAATGTATACCTTGAATGCCTTGAATAAGTCACTTTGGATAAATGCAGATGGATAATAGCAAATATATAAATGCAACGCAGGCTCATTGCAAAAATGTGTCAGTGGCGACATTTCTGCAAAATGGTATTTCGTTGCTTCTTGTATGTTTTGCGACACTTTGAAATTACACTTTGAAGTGAAATGTCCAATGAGTGGCGCTAAAATGGTGTTCAGTTTTATCCAAAGCAGATGAACGTTAATCTGGAAACGTTTTATTTTGTTTGTTGTTGTAGGTATCACACCAGTTTGGAGTGAGTGGAGGTGTGTGGCGCTAAAAGGCTCATGCTCTGTGGCGTTTTGAAAAAAAGTAGCACCAACACTAAACCTAACCTAGTGTTAACAAAAGAAAACATGTGATAAAAACACTGAAGCAACCGTGCCATTTTACCTGCTTTACAAGTCTTTGAGGTCTTTTATTGGAACTCGTGTTTCATGGGACGCGTACCCATGCCCTCTGCATCGCAAGTGCAATGCTGTACCAGAAGAGCAAGCTTAGTACATTAGAAACATATGGAGTTTATGTGATCAAATATCAAAATGTGTCAGTTTAAAAATCATGCATACTTGCAAAAGTGTTTTTAGATCATTACATAGTATTGTGCAAGCAACCAGGCAAAAATTTCAGCTGGAAACTGCAGTGAATTGTAGGTACATTTTGGAGTTTTGCAGAAATGTAGGCAGAGGCACATTTTTCCAATGAGCCTAGGTTGCAAATGCAAATGCATACATTTAAATGTAAAACTATCAAACTAGACCAGCCTACGTGTTGCAAAACAGGTTGGTGGCCAAGTAAACCACTTTAGTTTGGTTTTCAGCAGGAATGCCTCAGTCTACTACATTTTCCCCTATTTTAAAGTAAAAAACAAATAAAAAAACATATAATAAAAATGATCGAAAACTAATTTCTTGCCCTTTAGACAATGAACAAAATGCATCTTCTCAACAAGTAGGGCGATTTGACGTATCATTTGTATCATATTAGCTATAGAAATAGTGATGCTTGCCTTAGCAAGCAATTTCTCACACAGTTGAATGTAAACTACTTGAAGACTGTACTGTGAGCAGGTAATTATGGAGGTGGGTTTATCTCTAGTCCACCTCTAGATGATCCCCCAGAGCAGTTTCCTGAACCGGCAAAGCCAGGCAGGTCAGACAAACTCTATCCTGCTCACCACACAGGGGCAACAGACACCTGGCTAATGTGTCCAGTGGCAGAAATCAAGAGCTGGCGAAGGGCTGCATCTGAAAGCTATTGTTATTCTCACTGTGCTGCAGAGCTACTATCAACTATGACCTTTCTGCAGCTCTGTAGGACACAACATTAATTCAGACCTTCGGCCAAGTCTTTTCATCTCCATGTTTCTGTCTCTGTAGCCCTGATTAATCAATGGATAAGGATGTTATCAAGGCTATTTTAACCCCATTGGTCATTAAAGTCTGCGTACAACTACCACTTCACTATAAAGCCGTTAATAAAATCATTTTTGATCACAGATATATCTGCACAGATGATGCTGTCTTCTTCTGAATGTACAGATGAATAGGATGTGTGATAAATTGAGCAAAATAAGCCTCAATATTTTTAGCTTTAAATCAATTTAGGCAAGCCAGTGCAAGTGTTATTTGCCCCGGAACTGTGTGAATTGAACTGATTACCCCATGTGTCAAATATATTAAATATGTAATTTAATAAAGCAGCCATAATGCATTCGAATGGAGTGCAAATGTCCATTGAGGAAACAACAGTGCATATAAAACATTACATTGCACCTTTCCAGCACACTTTACCTTGCAGCTATTATACATATTCATAAAGTGTATGATTAAATCTATGCTGACGGTTTCGTACTGAATAAAGCTACCTAAAACTGGTTCTTTTCATAGTGCTTAGACCCAATTTGCTTTCAAAAAATACACGTTTCTGGTCTTATTGTGCAAGATCTACAATTGCATGCTAATCCATATATGAAAAATGCTTGTTTGTTCATAAGCTTCATAATCAAAACAGGATCAATTTTGAACTCGCTCCACCTCTGAAACTCAGATTTTTGGCTTAAGACCATAGAATTACTATTGTTTGATATCAAGTCGTCAAGTCAAATCAAGTCAAAACAAATGCTGTGCCTATAAAAACAAACATATACTTTAAAAACACACATATCTAGGTTATATAAAAATATGTAATCTAACAAAAGATATATTTGTGTAAAAATCAGCTTTCAAACACACGACCATCAGCAAACAGCAAATAAATATGTTTATAAAACGGTTAGTTCCTGTCTAATCTGTCATCTGATTGGTCAATAGCTGTGTTTTATTCACGATAAAAACGCAGCTATGACCGCTTCACCCAACAGTTCGGTGTATCACAACACAACACCCTTAGCAACCACTCTTAGCAACGTAAAATGTTTGTTCTCAATTTATATTGTTCATTGAAGCTTACTGTATTATGTAGAAGAGTATTGTGAGAAAGAGATTGAGTGAGCGAGTTTATTACCTGCATTCAGATTTAGCATTTTCCTTCAGGTCAGTCCTATGTTCATAATAAAAAAAATGTTTAAATGTCCGTTGCAATATCTTGTCCTTTTAACAGTTAAGGGGTTTTCCCATGACTGACAGCACTAGTCAAAGCATTTGTCAGCTGCGTCTTGTTTCGTGTTCACTACAATTCAGCCTTTTCAATATAAAAGTCTTTGCTACTCACTGACACACTCATAAAGACAGTCTTTGCCGCCATCTAATGGCATAATAATGTAACTTCTGTTGCTGTTCACAGTTAGGGACTATTTTTCTGTTGGAAGGAATGCTTTTAGTGATTTTAGTTCATGAAAGTTGCATTGATTCATATTTTTTGGCTTTAATATTTGTATTGTGTGGCAACCGTTTTATAAAAGCAATAAGGTACTCGAGGCTAGTGCTGTTTCATGAATAAGTCACGGCTGAAGGGGTTGCAGGCACTAACAACGTCGTGCCTAACAACGCCCTTCAGCTGTGACTTATTCACGATACAGCACAGCCTTGAGTACCTTATTGCTTACTTAAACAACACATTCAGATACTATAAAGTCCATAAATAAACTGCTATATTTTGTACTGCCTATTGATAGCTAATATCAAACTTTCAACTCGACAGAAGATGTTTTGGAAACAGCGGGATCAGAACAATATATATATTTCAAGCATTTGCTTACCTGTACTCCTCCTGCGTGAACACAGGAATAATGGATGGCTGCAGGACAGTGATCTCCACCAGAGTCTTATTGAACTTCATCGGCTCCCCGTCATCATAGGCAATAATCGCCAACTGTTTGGGAACAAGAGAAAATCAATTTTAAGATAAAACAAGGACTTGGAAGCCGCATTGGGAAATATAATTATTCGAAGAAAAAAAGGGGTTTGTATTAATGTCTCATGTATTAACACAGGGCAAAACTAATTTCCGAGTAAATATATAATATAATATAATATCAAATAATATATTATAATATAATATAATACATATTTTTGTCATTTTTTGTAGTAAAATCGCATTAAAACACTGCATCAAAAATAAGACTTTTAAGATTATTGTTCTTTTTCTGTTTGCAGATCTTGTTTATGCTTACAGAAAAAAAACAACAAAAAAAATATTTGCCAATGAAAATTAGAATTCTTTCAAGATACTGTATTCTCTGAGACATTTACATGACAACACAAGTCCAGTGGTGTAAAGTATTTGAGTAAATGTAATTAGTTATTTAGTATTTAAGTGTCTTTTTGGCTACTTTATACTTTGACTAAGTATCAAAGACATTAGCAACTTTTACTCTTTACTTGACTACATTTATTTACTCCAATATATTTGTAATGATTGAGTTAGTGACCTACAAATTGATTTAGGGACCTATCAGCCTGTGCCATCTAGAATTTCGTGCCATAACTTTGTATTGATGTATTCATCTGTGTTGGCGTAGGTTTATAGATGATTTACCTTACAAATGTGATGAAATGGCACTCATTACATTCCCAGATGAAAGTTATAAGCAACTCAAACTTACAGCATATGCAGAGGTGGAGTCTGAGGCGTGCTCCAAATGATAACAGCTCATGTAGAGCAGCGTTTACTGTGAACAGAGCTGTTCTGAGCCGCACGTAACCTACGTGCATGTAAATTATTAAAACGCATATTAAACCGCCATGGCATATATTTATTTATTTAATTGAATCATAGCCTTTGTGAATTCATATTTGCACTATGCTATAATATGTTATAATATGCTATAATAAGTTTTAAACGATTTCAATACATCCTGCAGTCTAATAATGCGCTTCATGGATTCTCACCCCTGGAAAATGCCACTTCCAGTATTTTGCTGGTTACTTGACAAATTTAATTGTGGAATCGTGACATCCCTACATCTGATAAGACAAGAACATTGTGTTTTTTATGCATGTCCAAAAAAGCTTAAAACCTGAATTTGAACCATTGTTATGTTTTCTAAACTCGCCATTGAATTTTGCTCAGACAGCATCAGGCAGTGCAGCAGTTTCATCTAAATCAATCTGTGGGACGCATAAAAATGATTGACGGGTCAGTTATGGCCTGCAGGTTGCTAGTTGACAAGCCATGTATTAAGAAAAGATTGTTGTGCACTTACACTGAATTTAGTGTTAGGCTCCTCATTCAGATTGACCCTGGTGAGAACACTGCCTGAGTTCTCCTCCACACCGAAGATACTAGTGCTGTAAGGAAACTGCTCCAAATCCACTTTATAGTGAACTCGACTGGCCGCTGTACCCTGAAAGATAAATAAAAAATAAATAAATAAAAAAGACAAACCAAAAGCCATAGTTGTTCCAACTATATCAATATTTTGTATTAATATTAAAATATGAAATAAAAAATTCAACGGAGAGAATGTGGCCATAATATTAGAAATATTTGACAATGACTGTTGAACTATTAAATAAACATTTGAGATGTAAAGCATTCATTTTTAATAACACAATGATATTTTTATTGGTTTGTTTTTGTAATGTATAACATATATCTAAACTACAATATATGCTCCCAATGACAAACGCAGAACAGTTATTTCATGCGTTCATGACCTCAAGGCTAGATTATTGTAATGCTCTACTGGGTGGATGCCCTGTATGCTTAATAAACAAACTACAGGTGGTCCAAGACACAGCAGCTAGAGTTCTTACAAGAACCAGGTAGTATGACCATATTATTAATTAATTGCCTAAATTATTACATTATTTGCTAACTGCATTCTTTAAATTGTAATGTTGACATGCGTTCTCTGTAAAGCTGAAATGAATGATATGTATTGTGAAAAGCGCTATACAAATAAATGTGAATTGAATTAGCCCGATTCTGTCAGCACTGCATTCACTGCATTATAGTCCTTCACGTCTATTGCGATCTCAGAATTTTGGCCAGTTGATGATACCTAGAATATCAAAATCAACCGCAGGCAGTAGATGCTTTTCCTATTTGGCACCTAAACTCTGGAACAGTCTTCCTAGCATTGTTTGGGGAGCAGACACACTCTGTCAGTTTAAATCTAGACTAAATCTAAATCTAGACTCTTTAACCTGGCATACACATAACACATTATCAATTTATATTTTTGCATCTATTAAAGGATTGTTAGGCTGCATAAATTAGGTCAGCCGGAACCGGGAACACTTCCTTTAACATCCGATGTACCTGTTACATCATAAAAAGAATAGCATCTATGCTAATATTAGTCTCTGTTTATCCCGAGGTTTACCGCAGTCAGCCGGATCCGGGCCATATACAGATCAGATGGAGGACTTGCGCTTAGACACGACCACAATGCATGTCAGCTAGATTGTGTCAACTATCCCCTGTGAAGGCTTCATCGACATAACAGCCAGTGGCACAGATCCCCAACAAAACCGTTTCCATACCGTCGTGATGAATCCGATCTTCAACCAGATGGAACTGGATTAAATATTTTGACTGTTCCGAGTCAAATTATAATCATGCATTGTTCATTGTCCAAACAGGGCAAATTAGCCTGAGAGCATAATTCCATAAAGTGCCAATGTGATTGGAAAGTCCTGCACGTGATCAAATGATGATGCACAAATTAAAGAACACAGACTAATTTGCACTGCTCTTGGTAGATCGCGTTGGTCATTATGGAAATGATCCGGCTGCGCGTCTGGTTTAAGACATGCTTTTTTGGGCAAAAAATAATGGCACGAATACCAGTAAATTGACTAGCGCAAACCTTAGTAAATCACCTCGCATGATTCATTTAAATACTCTCCTCCCATAAATTTTGTGAAACTCCTACAAATGCAAATGCAATAAGGTCAGCCGCAAAAATAACTTGAGCACTAATTTTTTAGTCAATCCTGACAGTAGTTTTTTTTTACGCCAAAAGAGGGTTTGCGCTGAGGCAAGCTGTCAGTAAATCTGGCCCAAGTCTATTAGGTGTAAAGTTGCAGACATGTTTAAATCAAAATCTTTCAAGCAATGGTCAACTTAAATTCTTCTGCTGAGCACTCTTAGCAGGATTCAAATAACTCTGACAGACTCAATTTGTTCACTTTATTCTGTTCTTCTAAAGTCACGCCTCCCGCTGTGAGTTTCATAAGTTATGAGTCCATGAGACGATGTGTAGCGTTGGCCCGGGGACAAAAGGGTTTGTAACCCTGCTGAGATGGAGATAATTACGAGGGTGATGCCGGGTGAGAAATGGAGCCTGCGGGTGGGCCTGTCCTCATGAGAATGTGCTGAAAAACCCATCCATCCACCCACGGGTGGGGACAGCACCACACATAGTGCCAGTCGGGGCATGTGTTTTGGTGTGAAGTCAGACTACAAATGATTTTTCAGCTCACTCCTGTGTCTTCAGGGCACATGGAGAGGATTGGGGTCATGGGGCGTTCGAAAGCACGAGGAGTTATGCCACACTGTGTTTTACCGTACATTACATTTCCTCACTGCTTTTTTAAAATCCTGAGGAGTCTGATTAACATCACTCTCATTTCTTCACCACCTTTTTTTCTCCAGTCACTTTGCTTTAATATTTGATGTCTTTTTAGTTTGAAGAGACTCTATAATTACAGATATGAGTGCATCGTGCCCAGAAAGAGTCAGAGCTTTTCTTTTTTTCACAAGGTATTAAGGAAGGCGTGGCAAAGATAATGCCCAGGTTTAATTCTGATTTATTTCTGTGTGGGTGAGGATGGCTAATGAATAAAACACACTGATGGGCATGAGAAGACATCCGATGCCAGTATGAAGTGCTGGTAATGCATTGCTTTGGATGTGATCAGGGTGATGATTTCTGTCTGAATATCTGCAAAAGACTATCATCCATGTTTTAACAGGCTGGGAAGTAATATGCTGTCAAATTAGCTTTAAAACATTTGCTCATTCAAATATCACCATGTAAAATATTGATAGTGCTATTGTTAATTGCTTAATGTGCAAGAGGATAGCAAAGTGCTTCACATGAGGTCAAATATGCCAAATTAGAATTTAATTATCTAACTCAGTCCCTCATGTGCAATCTGAATTTTTTGAGGAAACAAAATTATGGTTAGATTATGGATAGGGCCAGTACTATAGGGTGCATGGCCTGAGACTGTCAAAGAAAACCGAACCAGTGCCTTTGGCTCATAAAACACAAGCTAGCCATTAGGGCCCCTCAGGCGCCTAAGAATATATTGTGCAAGGTGACCAACAGGGCTCTAAGGCCCTAGGGCTCTTCTGTCTTAACAGCATAAGTTGACCACTAGGGACTCTAAATGTATACAGTGCAAGCAGTCCACTTATGCTCCTGAGCCTCTCAGAATATTCACTGAGAGCTGACCAATAGGGCTCTAGGGCTCCAGGGCCCCTGGGCCACTCAGTGTATACAGAGTTTGTTGACCACTAGGGTTGCAGGGCCCCTCAGCCCCTCAGTGTATACAATATAAGATGAACACTAGGGCTCCTGGCACCCTGGGCCCTTCTGTGTATACATTTCGAGTTGACCAATAAGGCTCCTGATCCCCTGAGAACATACAGATTGACTTGACCAATAGGACTCTATGGCCCCTGAGCCTTTTTGCCTTTACAGCGTGAGCTGGTCACTAGGGCTCCAGGGCATCTCAGTGCATAGAGAGTGAGCTGACCACTAGGCTCCTGGGTTCCTTGGTCCTTTTGTGTACAGAGTTTGAGCTGACAGCTATGGTCCTTGGACTCCTTGGAATATACAGTGTGAGCTAACCAATGGGTCTTTAGGGCCATGGACCCCTCAACCTATTCAGCATAAGCTGACCATTATGGCTCCTGAGCGTAAACAGTGTGAGCTGACCATTACAGTCCTTAGAACCCTTGGTGTATACAGTGTGAACGTATCACTAGAATATATGTTTTCATTGAGTTGAACTCTAGGACTAACTATTATTTTTAGTTCTTTAATATAAAAAAATACATTTCTAAATTTGTTTAGCCAAATTGCTTGTCGCTTGTGCTCACAGGCCTCTTGGGACCATGATCCGTCCCTGACAAATGCCAATCACTTGGAGATGAGAGTGCTCTTTCAAGCTAGTCTGCAGAGAGGCTCAGCATCTCAGAGAGGTGCTGAGATGGCATATGTCTTGCAAAACATGGCAAATGTGAGAAACAGACTAACTCAATCCCCATCTGCAACAGAAGACCTCAGGGACAAGGGGCACACAAATATACCTGCATCTGGACCGAGAGCGCCAACACGGGTACAAACGCAGACTCACAGTTCCACAACAGTGACAAAAACACATAAAGAACATCCTATAAGGAGGCACAATCCACTGAGGAGTACATATACCCCGAGGCTCACGAAGGGGCTCACAATTAAAATGGTCCACAACAACACGTGTCTATCTGTTGAGCAAATCAGTCATATTAATGGGGAAATGTCTTTCACTCTTGGATACATTGCTTCATACCACTTCAGTGAATGATTACCACACAAGCTGTTTATAGGATTTTGTTAATTGCGCATCACATCGAAAACATTATTAGGCAAGATGGTAAATTAGAATAGTAATTGAACTCTTGATACTGAAAGCCCAGTAGACTGTGATTATCCTGCTCTCATTAAGAAATGCGACTTTCTAATGATACAACATTTCTGTATGCATAACGAGTAATCACAAGTAGTCTAAGCCTCGAATTACAGGAAAAAAAAAAAAAAACAGAAACAATTTAAAGAGGGAAAAAGGACACTTTCTGATACAAAGTCTTGGAAACTTTTTGATCGGGTATTCATTTTGCAGCTCTAATCTGATCCAGCATCAGTTTGACTGTACATTAAAAATAAACAATTCCCTCACTTTCTTTTTCCATGACTTTTCAATGAATTTTCCATTAGTTTGTGATGAAGATTAAAAATCCGTAAAAAGTCAAGAAATTTTAAGTCAAGAAATGAAGAGTTCCATTGCAAAAACCTCTAAGTCCGTCTGACATGTTTTCTTTTAAATTTCTTTTTTTTTTTTTACCAGACTCCTATGTTTAGGTTCAGTAATTTCACTTTAAGGTTATTAGTCAGTTATTGAAATGCCTTATTTTCAAAAATGTCACTTTAGTCATTTCATTGGTATTTAACAAAATGTTTTTGCAAAAACCTCTAAGTCCACCTCTTTGGACAACAAGACAGTAAAATGTCAGTTTCTTTCAGTTTTACAGCAGCACTAGGAACGCTTGCTACTCGTGAAATCCTGTCATTGCCACTGCAACGATGGACAAAACATGATTAAAAACTTGCAGCTCGGCAATTGAAAGCCGGCTCAAATGCACACTGTCATTCATCTTGAATTCGATTTGCATCTTCCGATTGGTTCTTCTGTGGACTTAGATGCTTTTGCTGACAAAGGGAAGTGACGTTTAGCAGTTTCTGCCAACAAACCAGTATTTCTGAATGGGCTAATGCTGGGATTTAGCGGATTTGAAGCAAAAGTATTTAATGAACGTATACTATGCATGGAGAGCATTCACTTAATATAACTATCTCATTTTTGACGGAGGTGGTTTAGCGGCTTTTGCATCTGAACTCTTCAGATACTTCAGAATTAAAAATTAACTATAACTTAAATATTTTTTACAGATTTTATTTCCATCACTTTTCCTGGCCTAGAAAACACATTTATGAAATTCCATGATATTTCCAGGTTTTCCAGAACAATGAAAACCCTGTAAATAACAACTCAAAAGTCAAAATTAACCCTGATTCAGCATGTGACAGACGAGGTGGTAATAAGAGCACAATGCCGAAATATGAATGATGTAATGAAGTTTCAGACTCTAAAAATGTCTAAAACGCATTGCAAGTGTAAAACGATTTAAAACCAAGCCCCTTACTCCTTAGTAGTGCTTTCCTGACAAAATTGACCCATTGAAATGTCATTTATGGCAGGAACTGAGAGGTTGTGTAGCATCTAGACTCTGACTCATGCAAAAAAATAACTGCTATTCAACAACCATGATTTGCAACAAAATGCTCCAGCTCCTATGAATGATAGCAGCTTTCTGCATGATCAGATCCAGTGAAGAAGATCCCTCAGTTTCAAAGACAGATAAACGGTGTCGCTCACACAAATTTACCTTGCTCCTGTAAATGCAATGAGCTGACATTTCATACTGTGGCATTTATCAGAACACTCACTAATAAAGTCCTTGTGTATCGCTCAACTTGACGTCGGAGTCAGAAATTCAATTTAGGTTTAGCGTCACGACAGATGTATGCTCAAATAATTATTTGTTCAAATCACTCATGTAGTCCCAGTGTTAAGTAGCTAACCACAAGCAGCGATGCTACTAACCTAGCTCCCATTTTTCAGTAGTGTGACAGCAGCTCAGGGTGACAAAATGCAACATCTGTGTTTTAATGTTACATTATACGGCATCAATTCAGCGCTGCATTTCACATGCTGCTGTTAAGCAAGCAGAGGCATATAAGAGAAATGTCATTGCCCAAAAAAATCATTTTATGTATCGATTCATTTGGATTAATGTTAATTTCATAAATTAAATCAATCACGAAAAATTGTTCATCGACAACCTTTTTTTCCCATGACCAAGACGTAACGATGACGCGACAACACCGTCATTAAGCGATAACTGTGACTACGTTAACATACTACTGCCGAAAACAGACGAGACTAAAATGTAATAATAAAAAAAAATAAATAAAAATAAAAAGATACAAAATATTACAGACTATTTTTAACAATCCACTACGAGCTTTCAAGTTTGCGGTTGCCAAATGTCAAGATTTTAAATCCCACAAATTTTCTCTTAAAAGGATACATATACATTTACTGCCTGGTGGTTTACTTAATCTTCGCAATCTGGCAACCAAGCTCTTTCTCCACACTGCGAAAAAAGCGCAGATGATCTAAAACACAGACAAACAAGTAAGCTGGAGTTTAATTATCTCCACTGAGATATTCTGCTCAAATTAAAGTGTCATACAACTAGTCTATGTTCAAAATACCTGTAATAAATCCAAACATGGATCTCGACTATATTGTTTGCGAAAGTGGTTGTGGAATAATTTAAATTAAAAATAGTCTATAATAAATCAGGAAACTAGATGAGGTAAAATAAACCATGGGTATGAGTTGAACTTCTCTTGATTTGTGCTTTTAGGTGAAAGAGCAATAAATATGATAAATTGTATAAAAAAATCTGAAATGACAACAATCTTTGTGATTATAATTTTGAGCAAAATAATCAGTAGCTTACAGTTCACCAATGAAAATATAAATCTTTCCATTAACCTACTGTATAACAGCAATGTACAATGTGACAATTGCTTATTCTTATAGGAATGTGGTGAAATAGAAACCACAAGCAGTGTTTTATACTGCAACTGATGACGTGCAAGCATGACTGCCAGGCTAAATTCAATTTCCAGCCACAGCTGGGGCTGTTGGCCTGCTTTGCCCCTGACCAGTCTTGGCATGTGCGCTGAGTTATGGGCTGAACAGAGAAGCACAATTGATCTTTTTAAGGTTGAGGTTTCTGACAAGGTGAGGGCATAGAGAACCATTTCATCTGTAGACCTCCACAAGAATATGCATTTGGGTTGAAAGAAAAAGAAAAAATAAAGCATGAAAGAGCAAGAGAGAGGGAAAGAATAAAGCCAAATTGACAACGAGTAGAAGAAAGGTTTGTGTGGTGGCTATGTGGGATTTGTGAGACAGTGACAAAGTTATTAACATAAATGAAAACAAGCAGTGTATGTGTGTATGTGTATATATAAATAAATAAATAAATAAATAAATATATATATATATATATATACCATATATTTGTGTGTGTGTGTATGCTGCCCTGCTCGACAATCAGGGAGTGTTTGATTGACATGTACAGTATAACATACAGTACAGTCCAAAAGTTTGGAACCACTAAGATTTTTAATGTTTTTAAAAGAAGTTTCGTCTGCTCACCATGTCTACATTTATTTAATTAAAAATACAGTAAAAACAGTAATATTGTGAAATATTATTACAATTTAAAATACCGGTGTACTATTTAAATATATTTGACAAAGTAATTTATTCCTGTGATCAAAGTTGAATTTTCAGCATCGTTACTCCAGTCTTCAGTGTCACATGATCCTTCAGAAATCATTCTAATATGCTGATTTGCTGCTCAATAAACATTTATGATTATTTTCAATGTTGTGTACTTTTTTTTTCAGGATTCCTTGATGAATAGAAAGTTCAAAAGAACAGCATTTATCTGAAATACAAAGCTTCTGTAGCATTATACACTACCGTTCAAAAGTTTGGGGTCAGTAAGAATTTTTATTTTTATTTTTTTGAAAAGAAATTAAAGAAATTAATACTTTTATTCAGCAAGGATGCATTAAATCAATCAAAAGTGGCAGTAAAGACATTTATAATGTTACAAAAGATTAGATTTCAGATAAACACTGTTCTTTTGAACTTTCTATTCATCAAATAATCCTGAAAAAAAATATTGTACACAAATATTTTGTACAATTGTACACATTAAATGTTTCTTGAGCAGCAGATCAGCATATTAGAATGATTTCTGAAGGATCATGTGACACTGAAGACTGGAGTAATGATGCTGAAAATTCAGCTTTGCATCACGGGAATAAATTACTTTGTGAAATATATTCAAATAGAAAACAGTTATTTTAAATTGTAATAATATTTCACAATATTACTGTTTTTACTGTATTTTTAATTAAATAAATGTAGCCTTGGTGAGCAAACGAAACTTCTTTTAAAAAGATTAAAAATCTTAGTGGTTCCAAACTTTTGGACTGTACTGTATATGTGATGTTTAGGCGTAAGTAAATCTGGAGAAGGGGAAGCTAAATTAAATTTAGCCTGACAATCATGCTAATCATTTCAGATTACATGATATGAACCGTGCAAACTCTGTTCAAAGAAAGAAGAAGAATAATTCAATATAGTAATTCAAAAAGTAATTATTATTTCAAAAAAGCACAGCAAAACAGAATAGAACAAAAAACAAACAAACAAGTAGTAGCAAATCAAAGCAAAACAAAACAAAGTAAAACAAAACAGCAAAGGAAAAAACAAACAAACAAACTAGTAGCAAAGCATAGCAAAAAAACTAAACAAAAAAGGACATAGCAAAGCAAAAAAACAAACTAGCAAAGAAAACAAAACAAACAAAACAGCACTATTAAAACTATCCATAACTAAACTGAAAACGAAAATAAAAAACATATAGCCCAAAACAAAACCGTGCAAACTTAAATCAATCTCTGTTCAAAGAAAAAAAAAGAGAAAAAAATATGTTACTGTTTTTAATTTAATTTTACAGCGAAATGACACATGAATGGCACATCTAACCTAAAATGTATCAGTAATTCAATATAGTAATTCGAAAAGTCATTATCGTTAAAATAAGTATAGCACAGCAAAACAGAACAGAACAACAATTACAACAACAAAAAACTAGTAGCAAAGCAAAACAATAAAACAAAAGCAAAACAAAATAGAGAAAAGCAAAAAAAATAAAAAATAAAACAAGCAGTAAAAAAGCAAAGCAAAAAAACAAACAAACAAACAAACACAAGCAAAGCAACAAAACAAAACTGCACTATTAAAACTATATCCATAACTAAATTGAAACCCCCCCCCCCAAAAAAAACAATACTACAATAGCACTGGACTGTGGTTGTGTAAAGTTTAAGGTGTCGTGTGATGCAGGTTGTGTTCGCGATTGTGTACAGGCTGGGGTTTTATGCTGGAGATGTGCCAATCGCAGGTTTGGCTGGTGTAGCTGCCTCTTCAGTTAAACATACACACAGCTTTGAGTATTTTGCTGATGTTTTCTCTCCTCTTATCTTTGTTTTATTGTGTTTGTCCCTTTGAAGTCATGCCACAAAGCACACATTCGCTCAGTGCACACCGCAGTCAGACCTATTCACAGTCACACCAATAAAGACTGTCAATGACACTCAAAGCTTAATCATAAGAGACTCGATATATTTTTTATTTGCAAAAAAAAAAAAAAAGATCAAGGAAACTGTTGTCTCGTGAAGCATGATGTTTGACTATCAGGATGACATTTCATGTGTTCTCATTGCTGCTAATTATGTGTATGATGTGGGCATAAACAAATGACGTTGATTTTTCAAACTTACTGAAATACCATAGAGATGAAGGAACACACACAATCAAGCCAACTCACCGGTGGGTCCAGGTCCTCGGCATGCACAGTGGTCACTACGGTCCCCTTGATTGCGTTGGGTGCCACCACCCCCCGATACAGCATTTGGCTGAACACTGGTGGGAAGTCGTTCATGTCCTGTCCAGACACAGAACATCAAACTCTGATTAGTGCCTCGATTCCTGCTCTCTTCGCCTGCCTTTAGCCTTTTGCAACAGTCAGACTGTGTGCTAGCTCAGTCCCTATTAGCTTGCCCTGAACACTAAAACACTAAGCAAAATGGCATTTATTCAATAGTAGATCATGCAGTGCATTAAGGATGTGTCACAGTGCTATATGCCCAGGGACTTTTTGGGAAAAAAGTTGGGTGAGACATAATTATAGCTGCTGAGAGACTGCAAAAGGCAGATGAAAAGGTTACTAGAGAGAAAAAAGACCCAAAGCTGAAAAGGGGGTGTAAATATAGTGCAACATTAGGGTTCGGGAACTAAACAGATCTATTCTTTCTTTTTTTTTTCTTTCTCCATATAGAAATTCATTTTTAATGATAACATATACCATACCCTCAGACATTTGTAAAAGTGGTATATGCCTCTCAATGTGACTTCAACTTCATTAAACATCCAGTGAAACATCCACCCATAATTCTAAACCACCCATCAGACAAGTTGCTGTTCTAGAAATGACAATCACCACAAAAAAGCTTATTAGCAACTTCCATAAAATATTGCAAATAAAGTCTTCTAACGCTAAAGTTATTGATATACAGTACAGTCCAAAAGTTTGGAACCACTAAGATTTTTAATGTTTTTAAAAGAAGTTTCGTCTGCTCACCAAGGCTACATTTATTTAATTAAAAATACAGTAAAAACAGTAATATTGTGAAATATTATTACAATTTAAAATAACTGTTTTCTATTTGAATATATTTCACAAAGTAATTTATTCCTGTGATGGCAAAGCTGAATTTTCAGCATCATTACTCCAGTCTTCAGTGTCACATGATCCTTCAGAAATCATTCTAATATGCTGATCTGCTGCTCAAGAAACATTTAATGTGTACAATTGTACAAAATATTTGTGTACAATATTTTTTTTCAGGATTATTTGATGAATAGAAAGTTCAAAAGAACAGTGTTTATCTGAAATCTAATCTTTTGTAACATTATAAATGTCTTTACTGCCACTTTTGATTGATTTAATGCATCCTTGCTGAATAAAAGTATTCATTTCTTTAATTTCTTTTCAAAAAAATAAAAATAAAAATTCTTACTGACCCCAAACTTTTGAACGGTAGTGTATAATGCTACAGAAGCTTTGTATTTCAGATAAATGCTGTTCTTTTGAACTTTCTATTCATCAAGGAATCCTGAAAAAAAAAGTACACAACTGTTTTCAACATTGAAAATAATCATAAATGTTTATTGAGCAGCAAATCAGCATATTAGAATGATTTCTGAAGGATCATGTGACACTGAAGACTGGAGTAACGATGCTGAAAATTCAGCTTTGCATCACAGGAATAAATTACTTTGTCAAATATATTTAAATAGTACACAGTTATTTTAAATTGTAATAATATTTCACAATATTACTGTTTTTTACTGTATTTTTAATTAAATAAATGTAGCCTTGGTGAGCAGACGAAACTTATTTTAATAACATTAAAAATCTTAGTGGTTCCAAACTTTTGGACTGTACTGTATTTGTAAATATTTAAATATTTCAGCATAATATATGAGCAACATCACACGAGTAGCTGTTTGATTTGGCTGTATATCAGCACGGCTGTGATTTGGCCGAAGGGAATCACAGCATGCTGATATACAGACATATTGCACGGCTACGAGTGTGATACTGCATTTATTCAACAGTTCGGCGGCACAAGTGTGTAAATAAATAAGAACAACAACGGCGTGTCTTCAAAAATCTTCTTTTGTGAGGAACTACTTCCATCTGCCATGGATTTAAATCTCAAGTTGTACAGTTCAACAGTTGAGGCCAAGCCTCTGTTACTAATTCTAAAACGTCACTTTAAAACTAGTAACGAAGGAACGTTGAGTATTATGAGAGAGAGATCGCCTAAGTGATCTAGCATCTAGCTGACATTCTTAATTTTAGAGGAAATATGTAGGCAGTCGGCATGCATATTCCATGGTGTCATTTGTAACACTTTATGGGAATTTTCCCTCAAATTTTAAATGCTTTTTATTCTTTAAATCAAAATTTTTTTGTTATGTTGTTGAGCTGTTGGGTTCATGGTTTAAAACTCTCTGAACTCTTAAATAGTGGGCGCTCACTTTCCAGAGGGCATTAACTTTTTCCCACAAAGTTATTTATGTGAAAGATACAGCTAAGAGGAAAAGTACGGTTGGCTCCCATGAATGCTGATGACACAGGTGATTCCGGGAGATGCAAGAGACGCGACCTAATACACTCAATAGAGCAGCCGTCTCCGAGTCCAAGGAGAGGCCAGGCGGGTTCAGGTATCCAAATTACACCTCCCTCCTCTGTCATTCCCCCCACCCTTCATCCTTCCTGTGAGAATGTGCTTATTCAAGGATGCCCTTGAGTCTTGAGTACCGACTAATAAAACTTTGCTATTGCTCACATCCCCAAAATAAAAGGTCTTGAGGAAAGTACTTTGGAGTGAAATTGGTATTTTTTTTTCTCTTATTTTCCAATCCCACACATTTCTGTGTGTCTTCTCTGTCCCCAGATGAAAAATAAAATCTGTCAAGCCTTAAAGTATATCTGCAAAGTGTAGTGAGTTCACGATGGTGCTCTTAGTCGCACCGGGACCGTTTTCTCCATCAGGACGGTGCCTTGGGGCCTCTATCCCATCATAATCACTATGATATCCCAAGTCTCCATGCATCAGGTAGCACATTCGTTTCTACTGTTCACTTCTGCTTTTTCATTTTCCACAGCAACTAATTTTCAATTAGCCACACCATGCACAGAAGGAAAATTAATAAATAATCCCAACACGGAAACAATTAGGGGTTCTAGGGAGACTGTAGAGGATGTAATAAGCTGTGTGTTTCCTTGCATGACAATGCTTTTGCTTAAACTCTTTATCTTTGAAGTTGAAGCTGAAACTGAAATAAACAAAAAAAAACAAAAAAACAAAAAAAACAAATGTAATTTTAAACAACTGTTTAAATGTCTAACAATGCCCTAGCAAAGCGCCCTAGCTCTCTTGTCGAAGCCTGATCAGAGAGGAAAATAAAAGTCATATGAATAGGGTAGCCTAAGACATTTTGAAACTGTAGGTAAACAAACTACAAGCTACTCATAATATAGTTTAATTATTGTCAAATTATCCTTTTTAAACAAGTTCATAACAATAAGTAACTAACTTAATTGAAGCAATATCTGTTTTTAAATGAAAAACTATTAGATAATATAACTTTAGCATGTTCAGATCGTTTGGTCCGGACCAAAATAAATAAATAAATAAATATTCCTGGTCCGATTAGCGTTCAGATTGGCAATTTTAACACCGAACCAAAAAATACCGAAGGCACAGGGACACGTTCACAACCTGATTGTATTACCTATTTTGAGACGGAACTTACCGAATATCCAAAACAATGCTGTGTGCTGAGGTAAATGCGCTTGATGTGTGTGCATAGCCTGCATATGATGGTATTTTGGCCAGCTGGGAACTACTGAAGAGCTTATAAAATGTGTAAAGGAGTCAAAACTGAGGCGGGGATCCCTCCTTGGAGACGCACGTCTGATGCCTGTGATGGGCAAACTCGCAACTATGACGAGAAAAACTGATATACGTGAGGATTCTGTCCTTTTTAGGGTCTCGTCTTCCTGTTTTTGGTTCGTTTACATGTCTTTGGTCCGTGTTGCATTCATATATAATTCGAACCACTTGTTCATTCATTTGAACTGTCAAAATGAAGCGATACACTAAAATTCACTAAATGTGTTAAATGACTCAGAGGACAATTTAGGAGAGCACATTTGATTTTTGCGTCAAGTCGCTTCACTGAAATGTGAAAAGATTGTTGCAAAAAAAGGCAATGCAGCACTTTGACATACTGCTTTACTACTTAAAAAAAAGTAATGCAACACAAAATGCAAAACTAAATTTTATGGTATAAAAGTACAATGCTTTTATTAAAGTTGACTAGTTAGATTTTTTTGATTATAATGTGAAACATTATAACTTTGTCCTCGCACAAAATTACTGATTGTGTGGATTCCTATTGAAATGACTGGATTTTGCCTGTGAAAATACACCATACAATGGTAAATGTGACCGCACCTTTACAATTTGTGATGGCATAAAGACCATGACTTAAATTACTTTGAATGTTAAAACATGTTCTCAAAACTATGGAAAAGACAAAAAGGTCTCCTATACTACACATAGCTGACTCTATTTGGAAACTGAATGACTTCTGGTCCATCAGCTATTGTTTATAGTATGTCATGGAAAGATAGCTTAAGAGATGATTCACAGGTCCCCTGGGTAAATACGGTGTCACAGTAACCATCACAGAAATACTACCACTACAATCTCTTCCACCCACTTAACCGACAGCAGCATTTCCAGTGGGAGCTAATTGACATTCATCCAGTGTGTAGAACTTAATCTTCTGAGACCTTACAAATCAGCTAGTTACACAACAGAGGTCTTGTGGACCATTTCAGACATAACACAGTCTCTAGCTGTCAGTGTCTACAGGGCTTAGGAGTGGCTATGGAGAGCAATCACAGTTTTGGGATATCCCCTGAAAAGACCAGCTTAGACCAGTATGACTCTCCTTGCTTGCCAGGTTAGAACATTAGGCTTAAAGTGGTTTGTTTGGATACAGATAAGGGCTTTTCACAGTATACCCTTAACCTTGGGTTATTGTCGCTTTAACCCCCACTTTTAACTATTATTTTTGCGGGTGAACTTATTGGATATGCATTTGCAGGAGTTTCCCTTTCAGACGCAAAATTTATGGGAGGAAAGTATTTAAATGAATCAAGCAAGCTGATTTACTAAGGTTTACGCTAGTCAATTTACCGCCCAAAAAAAGCATGTCTTAAACTAGACGCTAATTTGTGCTGCTCTTGGTTGGTCATTATGGAAATGATCTGGCTACGTCTGTGTTCTTTAATATGCACGCAGAACTTTCCACTCCCATCTGTGCTTTTTTGGAATTGCGCTCTCTCACTTATTTGCTCATAGTCTTAAAAGTCCATTAAGGATAAACAACAGTATGCAATATATAATATGAGGGTGCGCAATGCTAAAGCCTTAATGTAAACATATCACATGCTGCATTCATCCAATCATTGACACTGACACTGCAAATATACAAACAAGAACAATAATCCAGGGTTTAGGAATGTACAGTGTAAAATGTCAGCATATAAATACCCAGGATTAATTGTTAACCCCAGGTAAATCATGAGCTGTGTGAGAAAATCTGAAGCAAGATAATCCAAGATTCTGTTTACCTGGGGTTTAGAATGACCCAGGGTTAACTGGTTAAGCCTTATAGATTAATCAGGGAATTGAGGGACATAATCAAGACTCTCTTACCAATACAGCGACGGTAACAGAGGCCAACCCCGGGGGCATTTTGCCACTTCCGCCATCCACAGCCTCCACTATGAAGGTGCGTGTCGTCCCATTAGGTAAGAGTTTCTCGAAATCAAGTGAGCGAAGCACCATCAGCTCTCCAGTGAGGGGGTTCACTGAAAACAGCTCTCTGGCCTCCTCGGTCCTGATACGAAATGTGACGTTTGCATCCAGATCGGGGTCCAGTGCCTGTGTGAGAAAATCATTAAGATCAAAACATGGATGAGTAATTCTTCTCTCAGCATTAATTAATCTCAAACTTTTTCTGAATAAACCAAATGACAGGGTTACATTAATGATTGAAACAAATCCTGTAGTGACCCTGAAGCAATAAGTAAATTAGAACCAGCAGCCAGGCACAGAGCAGCGGGAACTCACAAATTCACCATCATGTCAAACTGAACATCATCCCAGAGGACACAGGCCTTTGGATATTTATATGAGGCAGAGTGTAGGTTCTGAGGACAAAATTATGTCTGGTCTTGCACTGTAACACAGTGGTTATCAAATGGTGGGTAGACACCGCAAAAATACGCAGCAGGTCTTTTCTGATTGAGTCACAGACATCAGCGAAAAACATTGCTAAATGCAAATGATAAAATGCAACTAACCATATAATCGAACCGAGTCTTATTGGAAAAACGTGCCTGTGGAAAAATTTCTGCCAAATATTAGATTGCATCTTGCATGTTTTGTGACACTTTCAAAGTGAAAATTGGTGATTTGTTGGCTTGAGACCATGAAACTGTTGAAATCCATGAAGCATTTAGAAAAACTCATCAGAAAAACTTACTTTCCTGTCCTGTCAGACTTTATACTGTGCTCTTAAATACGGTGGTGCTCACTGTATCTCACTTAATGCTTGCAACGTTGTAGTTATGTTGTCAATTAGTAAGTCATAAAATTACCAAAAAGTACCAATAAATTGTGAAACTGGTACGTCATGTGTTAGTTGCGAAGGAGTTGCATGCAGGTATGATGTTCATTCTATTCCTCATGAGCAGTTTCCATATGTTTCATTGACAGTTCATGTTAGTATTATATATTTACCATGTTAACTTTTGCCTCCGTAATCCCTAAATGGGACTTTATTTTCACTTTGTGTTATTTTTTTATATTTTTAAATGACTGTGGTGGCTCAATCCAACTTACTAACTTTATTGTATTAACAAAAACTAGTTTGGGACTGCAGGTCAAATTCCTAAAAAATTGGGTCGCGGCTTAATGACTATGAGAAAATGTGGGTCCCATGGCCAAACCAGTTGAGAACCGCTGCTTTAAAGTACACTTATTTTGATGTGTTGATTAACAAGAAATAGTAACCCTAAAAAGATAACATCTGAATTAACTGGTTTTATACAAATATTATTTAATATTGCTGAATCAACCTAAATACGTTAATTTACACCAACAAAATACTTTTTTATGCGTTAAATCAAGTAACAAAAACTAGCTTTTTAAGGTAACAATTGCAGGTTACCTCTTTTACAGTGCTAAAACACATTAAAGAACTTGATAATAATTAGTATTGCTTAATAATAAACTGTAGTGTTATTTTATTTTAAATCAGTGGCATAACTTTGTTTTAAAAAGTGGGTGGGACAGGAGTGTGTGTGTGTGTGTGGGGGGGGCGTGTATAGTAATTGTATCATTACAATTATAAATAAACAAAATTTATTGACATAGACCTCATGTTTAATATGATAGTTTCGTCCTTACATCTACTATAATACAATATATTATTAGTCTCGAGAGTATTTAAATTAGCCAATAAATAATTTGATCCGCAGAGAGTTTGTCCTGATGGACTAGGGGTGGAATTTTTGTTCAGCGTGCCAGAGGTTCTGGGTTCTAATCCGCCCTCGTGTTATTTATTTTATGATGTTCATCAGTGATTGTATATCAAGAGCAGGGACACGTTTATTTGCATTTTGTTTTGTTATTTCACCCGAATAAATAAGTCTCCAGCCGTAACAGCGATAGATTGAAGCGCTCGTTCTGTGAAGACTGCGCAGTGTGCACGAGCGCCAAGAGAACACTGTTTGCGCCACTGATAACAGCGGAAATATGAACTCAAAACAAAAACAACACATCCCAGCGCCAGATCGCCTATTATTTAACACAAACGAACAAATTGCTAATCAACTAAAGATGTTTCTTTTGTATTAGTAGCCTATACATCCGTGCCGCGAGATGTTTCAAAAAGTGGTGGGGACAATATTGACCCTGGCAAAAAGTGGTGGGGACATGTCCCACCCGTAAAGTATGTCTATGTTAAAGTTGATAAGCTTTAAAAGGTACTAATTTGCAACTTCATTATTACAAATATATAGTTACGAATAAATGTTAAAACATGACATACAAGTTTCAATAGAAATTACACTAAATAAATTTGAGTTTACCATAAATCATTTTTATTACAAAAATACATATAAAGATGTACTTAAGTTCTACTTAAGAGGATCAAAAAAGCACTTTAAACTATAACACATTTTCATTTAATTGCAGTTAGCATGCAATTGAGTGTCCGACAACATCCCATTCAGTTAGCACTTAAAAATATTATTTTAAAGTATTTTATTTCCATAAGTATTATATTTAAAAGTATGAAAAAAGTGTACTTTTTTTATTTTACAAGGGTATGCTGGTAAACCAGGTCAAAACCAGCACTAACTAGCAATAAACCCACCTGCACCAGCATAAAAAAAACAGGTCTAAGCTAGTGTTGTAGGCAAGCTACAAACATATATACGTAATATTTGTTTTCTTCCTAAAGGTCTCTCAGTAAGTCAAGTTAACAAGCTACATATTACAAATAAATTAACTTCCAACCAAAAACACCTTTACAAATGTAAAACATGTCAGACTTGTCATGTTAAGACAAAACATTAACAAATAAATGTTTTCCAGAGGCTAATTTCATGGAGTCATGTTTCTGATCTGGCCGTGTTTGATGTGTTGAATATGCATGTGCGGTGTTTGTGTGTGTGTTTGCCTGTGTGTAACTTACACTGATATTGAGGATGACCATGCCCACTGGGCTGTTTTCTGGCAGTGTGACGTGATAGGCAGGCTGGGAGAAGACTGGGCTGTTGTCATCCACGTCCAGCACTTTGATGGAGAGTGTAATGGTGGTCCGGCGAGGGTCCTTGGCCCCATCCGAAGCCTGCACAACCAAATCATACTGAGCCCTCTCCTCACGGTCCAGAGGAACAGCTGTGAAGATGCTGCCGTCAGTGCTGATCCTGAAGATATCTGTGTGACTGACCAGTCGGTAACGGACCTGCCCGTTAATGCCCAGGTCCAGATCAGTGGCCTGGATGAGGACACACACACACACACACATACACACATTTACCATATGTAAAAAGAAGACATACACTACACAGAATAATAATGTGGATACCTGGTCATCACACTCGTATGTGCTTGTGACATTTAATTTTTAACTGATTGGAACTTCTATAACTTTTCTAGTTGTTCATGATTATTGGATTATGATTCTTTCTTTTAGGAATCTTTATATAGAGACTGCTAGGAAAATATACAGCATACTTTTCCAAAATATATTCATATATTCACTACTGTTCAAAAGTTTGAGGGCAGTATGACTGTTTACATTTTTTGATAGAAGTCTCTTATGCTCACCAAGGCTGCACTTATTTGATCAAAAATACAGTAAAAACGGTAATAATGTGTTATCATTTTACAATTCAAATAACTGTTTTCTGTTTTAAAAATCATTCTAATATGCATGCTATTTTGGTGCTCCAAAAAAATAAAAATATTCCCCTCTGTTTTCATGGCTTAAAGAGGATGAGCCGCTGTGCCCCTCGCGCCTTGGACCGAAGAGAGAGAGAAGCGCGTGCGGCCGCCGGACCCCAACCTTACCCCATCCTATCTGCTCACTATACCCTTCCTTCATGTTTCCCTGGCACGATGAGGACACCAGGTCCCCTGTTTATTTGGACACTTTATTTTCTGTTTTTGAACGTTTTCTGTTTATTTCTGTTAAATAAAAGCCTCTCCGAGGCCTGACACCACACCCACTGTTTCTGTTGTTTGCTCCTCCCGCCACAATATATATATTACGCTATACATGTTTGCAGCAGAATTTTTGTGGAAACCATTATATGTATTACATATTTATTTGTTTTTTTTTTTTCAAGATTTTCCACTGAATAAAAAGTTCAAAAGAACAGCATTTATTTAAAAAAGAAATCTTCTGTAACATTATAAGTTTGCATTATCACTTTTGATCAATTTAAGGCCTCCATGCTGAAGTAGTTTTATTTTAAATCTTACTGACCACAATCTTTTGAACTATAATAAGTTTTATATTTTTCTTCGGTATCATGAACTTACATTGAACAAAATTACTACAGTATTTTATTGTGTTATTACTACGTTATTACTAGAACACATTAACATTTCATGTTAAGTAAATTAATAGTTAAAATTATGAACAAAAAATTGTTGAATTATATCATTAAGTAACAGTTAATATTACAAATAAACTTGAATTAGCAATGAGCAATAGAATATTAGATCAATACCAGATACAAATATTCATTGTAAGTTCTTGATAAATGATACCCAACATAATTTTTTGACTGATCCTTACAGTAAAGTGTTAGAAAAATTCCCATAGTTTTACATTATAATTGTAAAATTCTCTCATATTTGCAGGTTTTCCTTGACTGTGGGATTCTTGCCACACACAGAGACAAATAACCTGTCCATATGGCTGTGAAAATATAACCTTAGTTTATAATTTCAACACGTCACCACGCAGAGTCACCGAACCACACACACCCCTAGAGACACCTGCTTCATCAGCGGGGTGATGAGACAATCAACAAAAGCACCAGCAAGATTTGTGACTCCCTGCAGTGGCGCAGACAGGTGCACGGCGTTGTTGTTTGACATTCTCATGGCAATTATCCCCACTCAGTTCACAGACACCAATAAAAATCATACTAAATCATAACGGTAAAGGAATACTTCACCCAAAAATGAAAATTGTCATATAGTCACTCTCATGCAATGGTGGACAAAGTACACAAATCAAGTACTTGAGTAAAAGTACAGAATCCCCTAATAAAATATCACTCTAGTATTAAGTACTTCTTTTTAATTTTACTTGATTTAAAGTACAAAAGTACTTGATTAATGTACTTAAGTATTATAAACAGATGTCACAGTGGGTAAAATGTGTTAACGTTTTAAAACAGACCTCTATGCAAACATAGTTTTATATCATTTGAAACTGCAACGACAGCGGGGAAGATGCATGAGCATTAATTTGCATTATTTTAACATTATGTTAAGTTTTTACGTAAGACCGTTCAGACGGTAATACACACATGTGGACATGTCCACATTCAAGAATTTCATACAATGGAACGTGTGCCCTCAAGTTACAAGGAGCTCCCGTTCTTGGCTCATTTTAAGTTTGACTTTCCAGAAGAGTGCGGAGTTTTAACAGCTCACGCTGCAGTTGCTCAACAACAAAGCTGGAGAATCTCACACAGCCAAAATGATGATTGTCAGTAACAGTGTTCAGCCTTACATTGTTCAAACCAGAGTCGGACACTGATGGAGAGACTCAGGAAGAAGTTTTAGAATGCAACTGGATGTTTCTGAATGGTTAGTGTATAAATTTATGTAGTTGCTGTGGAGTTGATTCAACTCATCAACTAGCATGTGCCGTCATGTTAAACTTTTGTGCAAATCCAGCGTTGAATTGACCCTCATTTGTGAAGCAGTCCAGTGTAAAATGACGGCATGCCAACAACACTCTACTACAATAACTCTTCCTCTTCTCTAAAGCAGCCCAACATGGCCTCATCCCCTTTGTTGCGTGTTCCTGGGGGCAGGGTTTATGTACATTTTAGGATTAGTGATGTCACCGACCTGGGAAGAAGCTTGTTGTAGTCCCTACCAGCTGTTTGTTGAAGTCCTTAAACAGCGAATTCTTTATAATCCTTTATTATAAAATTAGTCCACATGACTCTCTATTTGTTATTTTGGAGCTTGACAGCCTCATTCACTATTATTATATGGAAAAGAGCAGCCAGATTTCAAAAACTCTCCTTTTGTGTTTCATGGAAGAAAGAAAGTCATATGGAATGACATGGTCCATGACAAATGGACCATCAATAAAGTGTCTCTTCCCCTCTGAGGCCTCTCAAGTTTCTCCATTTAGACAAGTCTTAAAAATGCCATCAAACAAACTCCCAACTGTGTTATCCGCTTCTTATCCGTTCAGCACTTGTGCAAGAAAGCACCTCATTGACACTCAGGCAAAGTGCTTTTGTTTCTGATAAGGCCTGAAACAAAGCGCTCAAAGACCGGCTGCGATAAATTTTACAGACATAGATAGAGAGCACTGTCCTTCGCCAAAGGGTCAGACCCAAACTCATTTACTACCGGCAAAGTTGAAACCCAGAGGAGGCCAAGTAAGCGATGGCGCAGTCAATGACAGACTCGACCCTTTAATAGACATTCTTTGAAGAGCCACATTTTTCATGTATAAAGGAACAGAATTAGAAAAATCAGGCTCTACACTATGTATCAGTGAAAGGGTGTAAGCTTCATTCATGGCTTGCTTCAAATGTTCCTTTTATTTTTCTTCCATTCATGTGTTACAGAGATGTATTCTACTATTTGAGGTGTTTCATATAGAATTAAGAGAGATAAATGTTTAAAAGAAAATGTCAGTGACATAGACGGTTTAGAGAAAGATTTAGCATGTAGTAATTGAAGTGGTGGTGACAGTAAGTTCCCTTTCAAGGGAACTCGCGTTGCGTCGAGAAATTGACGCTGTGGGAACGCAACGCGTAATGTCGTCATGAAGCACATGTGAAATCCGTCCAATGGAGTGACGAGACGTCAGAGGCGGGTGACGTCACGACCAGGAANCATTATGGCGGCGTGGGTATTAACGTTCCCACAGCGTCAATTTCTCGACGCAACGCGAGTTCCCTTGAAAGGGAACGTCTCGGTTACGACTGTAACCTTAGTTCCCTGAAGAGGGAACGAGACGTTGCGTCGTTCTGCCATACTTCCTGCATGCTTGTCAAGCACCTACTTCAGACACTTTGAAGCTAGCGCTGCTTTGTTTGAGCGTGCTTTATAGTTTCCTGGTCGTGACGTCACCTCTTCCTCTTCAGGGAACTAAGGTTACAGTCGTAACCGAGACGTTCTCTAAAGCCCACCAAGCTTGTCAAAAGTAACAGTGAAAGTGAAAAGTTGACCTTTTTCTTCAATTTCTAAAAGGAAGCTAGTGTCAAATAATACCAAATAAGACACTTTTTCTGGTAATTGAAAAGATCAAATCAGCTACAGTAGCTGCCTCTTTCATGGGTATACAATGACTGATATATAAAACTACTGTTATGTTTTCAGCATTAAAATACTTTCTCCAATCCCAGTTAAATATGCAGAGACAACTGTAAGTAAACCACAAATCAGCTGGTTTCACATATAATGTTCCATTAACCATTGCTCAGATGATGATGTATTAAGAAACACAATGGCACCATTAGCGTATGTTTTGCAGGTGTGCGATTATGAACAGAGCAGATCATTTACTGTGTTTTATACACCTGTGGCTCAGCAAATATTTTCAGAAACAGGCTTTATTATAATTTAATATAGGAATTTTTGAGTCCCTGATGCATTTTGTTTGCATAAAAGTAAATGTTTATCATTATCTGTGTGCACATCCAACACATTTGCATGACATTATACATCTATATCTCTGCGGAATAAGCATTCTCGATTTTCACAAAGCTGACATTCAAAATCAAGTGCAATTCTGTTGCAGTTTTCCAAATAGTAAGTTGAAATTGATAATTTAGGGAATAACAGATTACCAAAAGTTATATACAGTGCTTAACAAATTTATTAGACCACCAGCAATGTAAGGTTTGTGACACAGCTGTCCTAAGCTAACAGTACTGGTGATTACCAAAATTTCTTTTCCTGTAATGGTTATTCCACACCAGTATGTGTAAGCTCTTTAGTCACAGTAGTGTTTCTAATGCTAAAATATAATTATTGTTGGGATTTAATGGATTCAAAGATAGATCACACAAGTCTTATTTGTAGACTAAATAATAACAACAGAGACTGCAGAAAAGTACATAAAAACAATGCCAGCAAGAATGCAAGCTGTTATCAAGGTCAAAGGAGGCCATAAAAAAAAAAAAATTATGTATATATATTTATTTATATATATGACAATAAAATTGTTAGTTTTTGACAGATTCCTAAAACATACATACATTCACACAGCAAAACACAGCAGTTAGCTATGGTGTCTTTAACACCTTCGGGTCGGCGGTCGCGCCGGCGATACCGCCTCGCTTTTTTTCTTATCAGTGTGAAAGAGACTCAAAATACTCAGCCGAATTTGATCACACATACCAGTGTTATACATCATTCTAAAGTGTTAAGTGTGTACTTTTTGTGTGTACACTCACAAAAAAAACAAAACATTGTGCTTTTCGCAAAATAAAGTAAACAAACATGATGTGCGGTCTGATTATCTCCCTCTCAGTGAAGTCAATTCTGAAATGCGTTTTAAAATGAACTGAAACTCAGCAAATACTTGTCACAGACACGAGAGACATGTCTACATAATGCTTGGAATGCCTACTTTTAAATGAAGTAAGTCAAATTAAAAAATATTCTCAGTTTATATAATTTGTTTGTGTCACGGTCACCGTCATGTTCTGTTTGTTTTGGTTTTCATTCTGTCACATGTGCTCCTTTGTTCTGTTTTCCCACCACAATCAGTCACCATGGACACTGCACTATTCATCATAGCTGTCTGTCATTTGAGTTAATCATCAGTGTATATAAGTTCCTGTTATTCCTTAGTTCAGTGTCGGGTCTCGTATTTACTTGTGTTGTGTTCTGTTCCTGCCTGGACTCTGTCTTCTCCTGTTGGATTATCAAGTAAAGACTGATTTGAGTGTTATCTTCTTCGTCATGTGTGATATTTACAACCAGCACGTTACAGAAGACCCGACCTAGATAAGATAAGCGGTGTGTTTTTGTTGTTAGTGTTTTTTTTATTTTTGTTACTACGTGTTTTGGGGTTTTTCTGCACCATGGATCACTTCATAGCAGCGGAACTGTTATGCCTTGAGCAGAAGGACTGCTCCCTCGAGGCACACTTGGAAGATTTTCTCTGCCTCGTACCAGCTACAACTTTCCCGGACAACTGCCTCTGCAGCTTCCTATATGCCGGCCTCAACACCGCCACCAAAGAGCAGCAGTCCGGAGAAGGGCCTCGCGGGAGCTTCCCCGAATACGTAGGGTGGGTGCTGGTGTCCTGTGGATCGCCACTCACAGTGGACATCGTTGATAACGACGACACCAGCCCCACTAGCTTCCCAGTGCCCAGCCATAAACACCCTGACTGCGAGGATCGGCAGCATGAGCCCACCGCACACCGTGAGAAGGACTTTGCCACGATGTTCGAGCCAGCACCAACGGGAGCGACCGAGCAGAACATCACCACGGAGCCTGAGCAACGCGGGACTGACCAGGTGTGCGAGCCGGCTGCACCATCTGTCGCCGAGGGAATTCTAGTGGAGTACGAGGGTATGGAAGTGAGCCCNCCACCGTCCCGCCACTGAGTGAGTTATTGGCAAGCACTGGTGACATTTATTTTGATTTAGGAGAGATTAATCTTCTGCCTGTTCTTCTACCATCCGAATTACATATCCAATTCTCTGGCACCACCCAACCTCCCTCTCCCACCACCTCTCCAAAATTATTTTGAGACTTTTCTATTTTTTGAGGGATTTCGTAGCGCTCTCCAAACCCCTCTTCAGTCCCCAGCCACGCCTGTCACCCAGCCATCGCTGTCTCCCATCAGCCCTTCAGTTTCTCCTCCATCTTCTCTCAGTGGCGTGGATCCACCTCGGGACTGCTGGGAGCCACCTCCTCCTGGGCGCGAGGAGCCCGTGGCTCCGCCTCCGGCCTCAGAGCTCTCCACTCCCCCTCGACCCGTTGACCTGGCTTCTACACCTATGCTCTTTCCACCCTCGTCGTCAGCAGGTACCATCGGGCATTCAGCCTCGCTGGGCTCCCTCGGCACGTCGGCTCCGCCTGGGTCAGACATCGCCACACCTCCGCTGCGGACTTGCGGGCCATCCGTTGCTCTCTGGCCCTCCACCCCTTCTGCTACGGCTAGCTCCGCCCTTCTTCTACGGCTAGCTCCGCCCTCCCTCAGGCTCCACCTCCGCCCTCGGTCGCTCCAGCTCCCCCTCTGCCCTCCGGATCCCTGCTTCCACCTCGGGGGGTCATCGCTGCGGCTCTGTCGCGGTCGCCCAGGCCATCGGGGTCCCTTCGCGTCATCGTCTCTCCTGCTGCGTGGTGGGCTCCACCGTCCATGTCATCATCGCCTCTGGTCATCCCCATGGTGGCTTCAGTGACTACATCGCCATGGCTCCTCCTTCCTGCGCCGCCGCCATGGGGCACAGTCTTGGCTGTGGCCTGGATGGGTCTACATCTTCCTCTGCTCAAGGCTCCACCTTGGCTCACTCCACCTGCTGCACCACCCTGGACTTTTGTTTTCCAACTCCTCCCGGTCGGCCGTCCACCTCCAGAACCCACTCCGGCCCGCCCTCCTTGATGTTACTTTACGGCGCGAGGACACGCCTACCGTACTGTACTGGGAGAGTACTGTCACGGTCACAGTCATGTTCTGTTTGTTTTGGTTTTCATTCTGTCACATGTGCTCCTTTGTTCTGTTTTCCCGCCACAGTCAGTCACCATGGACACTGCACTAATCATCACAGCTGTCATTTGAGTTAATCATCAGTGTATATAAATTCTTGTTATTCCTTAGTTCAGTGTCGGGTCTCGTATTTACTTGTGTTGTGTTCCATTCCTGCCTGGACTCTGTCTTCTCCTGTTGGATTATCAAGTAAAGACTGATTTGAGTGTTATCATCTTCGTGTGTGATATTTACAACCAGCACTTTACAGTTTGAAACCAAGGAGAGGTTCTCCTTCTCACTTCATTATCTGTAATGAGCTGAGACCGCCACAGCCCCGCGCCGTTCACATGGTAAATAGTTTAGGTGAACTGTCTGCATCGCGCACACCCGTCGGTCAATGCCACAAAAAACAGCAGATTCACTAAACGTTCATCGCGTTTTAAAGATGGCGCTGTACTCCAGTAAAGAGGCCCTTCAGAAAATTCTGGATAGCGAAGAATTCACCTTTTCCTCGAAGGATGATTGAGATGACGAACGGTTGTATTTCGAACAGCGAATTGACCCTAAGGAGGATAAAGGTACGAGGTAAGTTGTTTAGTGTTATATAATTCTTTTTCTAATAATATAAAACTCGTATGAATTTTCACACTATTGTGCCTATAGTGAATACAGATGTAAATGTTTGAAATGCACTAAATACGTGCGGTCTATATGGCCCATCAACAGATAATCGTGGCCTACGGCCAATCAATAGATATTTGTCCGTCCTATGGCCCATCGCAGATATATACATACATTGTGCGCCCATACCCACTAATTGGCCATCCGTTTACTTTGGACAATGTATGCTAACAGTGTTTTATTTGTTTAGGAATGTGTCTGCATCATGCTCGCCTTCACCAGCACCACACACAGGTGTCATTCAGTTCTCAGTGCAATCGAGAATCATACTAAGTAAGTGTACAGACGTAATATTTTACAGATGTAATAGTGTTTACATCGTCATAATACAAAAGTATATGTTCTTGTACGAAAACTGCTGTCTTTTGTTATGCATGGCCATTGTTGATTGATAATGATAATATAATTTCTTTGATTGTGTTATCAACATGAGTAAGTGCACAGTAATATTTTACAGATGTAACTGTAAACATCATCTTAATTCAAAACGTATATGTATGGCATTACAGAAACTGTCTTTGTTGTGCATGCACTGTAAAATCAAATAGTATTCCTTACTATAAAAACACTAGTATGTTTACTTGATTTTAACCAAAATGTTATTTGTAACCAAATTTGTAATTGTTGCTGAAATTTTAATGTAATTTGAGTAAAATTACAAAATATTTTCAAGACATGCCAAGATATCCCTCCACACAGTGCAGAATCACACGGACTGAGGATTCAACGTTATGTTTGCAGAGTGGATCTACTTCGGTGAAATAAAAGTAAAAGCTATTCTTGCTGTCTATTAATGGCTTGTTTACTCAGAAAACCCAAGTTAAGATCAATTAGTTTGATGTTGATTTTCCTAAAGTTTTTTTTTTTTTTTTTTTTACTTACCATGATGGTGATTCATGTTCCCTTTGGTTGGGCACTTGGAACTTTGTTAAAGATTTTATAATTCTCTCCATTTTGGTGCAGCCTTGCATCAAGAAATCATTGTTTGTGGTTTCAAAAGAAGAGAAGTAATTAAAAGATAATTTTTAAGAGATGATCTGATTTCTAACTGAATGTTGTTTAGTTAGATGTTTAATTTTCGTATTCAGTAGTAATGTTTTAAAATGTTTGTTCTAACACTATGTTATCAACATCTTGTTAAACTTTTAATTGAGTATCTGTAACAGTAGCTTACAGCTGACCACTTGAGCCACACACAGATCTCAACATTCAGCAAGCAAACCACAACAATGGTGACAATAAAATTTCATTTAAAGTAAATTAAGTAGTCTCTACAGTTCTTCTTTTAGTTAGTAGTACTCTCGTGTGAGTGAACTATAGTAACAAAGCTTTTGTCAGTACAACATACTATTCTTCTTTCACTTTACTTGAAGAAAATGTGGAAACCGATTGCACATAGTTTTTTAAGTCTACGTAGCATAAAATGGCAGATTAAAGCCATGTTGAGAATATGTTTGAGAAAGATGTTTGCAGAACACAATATAACACTGTTAGTTCAATTGAATTTCTCGTGTAATCTTACTATTAAATCTTAAGTAAGATTAGTAAATATTCTAGAGTATGTTAACTAGAATTGACATTAAACTAACTTGATGTTTATTACTTAATTTACTTGGGAAGAGTTAGATTTCTTTACTTTTAATAGATTATTAACTTAACTTCAGTTTTCCCTTTAAGTTTGCGTTGCAAAAATAAGGCAATCGGTTTCCAACCTTTTTTTAAGTAAACTGAACTTGTTAGAATTTACAGTGTGGTGATAATATAAAACTCATATGAGTTTTCAGACTATATTTTAGCTAGTTTTGGCTAGCTTTTGACAAAATTGCCTTACAATGTCACTTTCAAATGCTTGTGTGTATATATGTTCAAGTGTAAATGCTTGTAATGTGATGCTCTCTAAACATATTCATAATATATTTTGGTTAATTAATCATACATGAGGTCTACATCATCATAATACAAAAGTATATGTTCTTGTATAACATAACAATAACCGCTGTCTTTGTTATGCATGGTCATAGTGATAGTGTTATCAGCATGCTCATGCTTTTTTTTTTTGTTGCTTTTTTTTTTTTTTNTCCTTTTTTTTTTTTTTTTTTTTTTTTTTTTTTTTTTACACATGTGACAATGAGAATTTCGAAACACCTGTTCCAAAGAGATCCCAAGGGATACAACAAACACATGGGGGGCGTTGACCTGTCTGATCAGCTGATACAGTACTACACAACGCAGCACAAAACCATGAAGTGGTACAGAAAGATTTTTCTGCACTTCTTGGACATTGCTTCCACCAACTCTTTCATTTTGCACAAAAAGCTATTGTCCGCATGATTGTCCGTATGATTACTGCAGTCTTCAGTGTCACATGATCCTTCAGAAATCATTCTAATATGCTAATTTGATACTCAGTTATTACTAGTGTTGGAAACAGTTATAATGGTATATCACTGACTGGAAGCAGGAATTTTTTTTCTCCAGTGCAAAAAAAAAACACCAAATACCCTGGAATGCCAGCTAAGTGATGTTCACTTACATCTTTGAACATAATTTATTTCCAGGTAAATCTGTATACTCAAAATGTGCCCTCATTTATTCTAAATGTGTTTAATTTATATTGTTAACTATATTCTGAATAAACTACCAGAAAAAAAACTACTTTGTACTTTGATTAATTTTCACTCACATAGCCTTCCTACCTGAAAGAGCTCATTATGCAGGTCATTATGCGGGTCTTTGTCTTCTTGGTGTGAATCACAGCATTATTCATGAAGATTCACACCTCCACGCATACAGTCTTCCTTGACAAAAAGTGTCTTACAAAATTTAAATCATTATATCGTTTTATGTGAACGAGTAGGCAGGATAATTTTTACATCATTTTGAAGCAAAAACTCTAGCCTACAACCTCCAATACCCAGAAGTCTTGTGAACACGTATTTATTATTGATTTTGTGGCCGTACTTCAGTGACTTAAGTTTTTTAGTTTTTTCAATAATCACGCATAAACATTATTTCCTCAAAAATGCAAATGCATACATCTATTTTTCTCACATATAATTGTAGCAGAGTTCAGCAAAATTACTTGTTGGCCAATAGTATAAGTAACTGAAATAAGCACAAATGTCAGGGCATGTCAAAACATCTCAAGGGCCCCAGAATCACTCAGACTTCTGGGGGTTAATGTTAAGGAATCTTTTTTCTTTCTTCTGCTGCACTAAATGAATGTCATTATTTTGGTTATTTGTGAACATTTAGGTTAGCTGCCCTCTGAAAAAGGGCAGACAAAATGGTATGGAAAACAAACACGAAATAAAGATAGCATTAAGGAGATGGCAGAACTTCCTGTGGATTCTTTATCGCATGCTAAGGTAAGCAAAAGCCGGTAATGAAAGCATTCATCTTCTCAGTAATCAATCGAAAGTTAATTAAACTTGAATATAGGGCACAGCAGAAATGTCACACGATGCTTGCTTGTCTTTGGGTGTGTGTTGTGATGCTTGTCTTGTAAAAACACAGTAGGAGGTGATAAAGAATGCAATTTTTTAATTAGCATTTTTTTATTTTTTTATTTTATGGAGTACCACACTGAATTGTGTGTTCTTACATATCTCATCTGTCTCTGTGTCGGCCCTAGACAATAGACATGTTACTATTGTTTTGGCAATCAGAAGACTTTGCACTGACCCCCACTTGAAACTAGTGAAGCAAACTAACCTGGTTGTGGGCTCACTAGCTTTGAAGTTTGTTCCAGGCATTTCACTTCTAAATTCTTTCAAAAATCATGACATGGGGAACATTGAAGCTATATTAAGTCAACATGACATCCAATTAGGGGTCAAGCCACAATGGGGCGAAGTCCCCTCTTGAAATCGTTAGTGCCAACAATTTTGACGGCGAACATGCAAAAATGGATTTGATGCTGTATCTTTGCAATGATTTGGTGTATTGACGCCAAACTTTTGTATATGTCATTAAAGGCATGACTTGGGGGTATATGTACAGTAATGTCACAGTGCCACCTACTGGTGCCAAGATAGGAAAAATGTCTATATTTTCTTATAACTTTTGAAATTGTATCTTGAATTTTGTCCTAAAATCATGAGCACCTCTGATCTCCTTAGATTCCTTGAGGCATGCTGAGTTGAAAGATATCCAGTTTTCTTTGGTCGGCTATTTTGGGCATAGGCCGTTTTGAAATTTGCCATAAAATGCTGTGTTACGAACACATGAACGTATTGTTACGACACTCAGTATGATTCATGAGAGGACCTGTAAAGTTTTAGGTCAGCACCTCTAGTGGTGGATATAATGAAATTTATGAACATGCTTATAACATAAAAAAAATCAACATATTGTCATTTAACTTACATCATTAGTTTGGTTGGCTTATGCCGAGATACCAAATTCATATTCTACCATACTTGCTGTCCACCATATTGAACTTTATTCACAACATACTTTTTCAAACTCCTCCTACAAAATTTGTCTGATTTATGCGAAATTTGGTATGTAGCATCTACAGACACTCATGACAAAAAATTATTAAAAGATTTTTGATAGACCCAACCATTGTTTTATACTGCGTCAACAAATTTGACTGCGAGCCCGCCAAAATGGATTTGCAGCTGAATCTTTGCAAAAGTGTATTGACATGAAACTTGGTATATGTCATCACAGGCATGACTTGAGAGTGCATGCAAAGTTTCGTCATAGCGCCACCTACTGCTTAGAAGTTATACAATAACCATTTTATTATGTTATAAGTGCTTTAACTGATGTAATTTAAACAGCTTTATCCTAACCTCATGATCACAGATGTCTACAAATATTTTATTTTCCCTTATTCGGCTTGACCCCGCAATTGCTGCTTGCAGCTATATTTTATTTGGGATTTATCTGGCATGTTAATGCACTTTTCAGGTCTTTGTAATCTTTCATCAAAATGTAATAACTTGCTCTACTAAAACAATTTTTTTTTTGGCTGACATCACAAATTCTTACTTTTTAGTCTCTTCCTTCTAGACACATGACTCCATCCAGGTATCTAAGGCCTACTTTTCACAATCCAATCAATTTAAATAGACAACAAGTCTGGTCCTATATTTGTTCTTGTTGAATATACGATTTCACTGGGAAAAACTTCAGATTATGCAAGTAAATGGGTTGAGAAAGGTGTTTCACATTGACTTTAAGAAGGATGATTGCGTTATCAGGCAGATAATGGCAGAAAGACAAGTTCTTTTCTAATTAGCACTCATACTTCACACTAATTTGTAGCACCTCTGATAAAAACAGTTCCCCACTTATTTGATTCGCAGCTGCTTTGAGTTTAAATCATTATTAGGTGTATTGACGGAATGCAGACAAGCACATCAAAGAGATGACCAGAAGAAAATTAAGGTGTCTACTTCTGCCCACATCAAAACGGCAAGTACACAAGTTCATAAAAAGCTTTCTGATGAAAAACAAGTTCAAGAATCTAGACAGCAAATCAACTGACAAGCTCTCCAACCACAGACAGTGAGGCGGGACTCTCTGGCCTGAACTTAACTGACTTCAAACAAGTTTAAATTTCCCATGCTGTGGCTTATTTGGAGTCATTTGAAATGAGCACGCTGGCCAGGTGTAATATCTACAGCAATGCAGGCTCTGTTGTGATAATGCTGATAGAGCTCTGTGGGCATTTCTCTAATGATATGGAAACCTCTGCTGCACCATGTTAGCCGTAGGGGATGTTTAGCTAGCGTTAAGCTTTGGACCATATCCAACCTGCCTCACTGGGAAACGTATCAGGAGCTCCAAATGAATTCAAGACAAGTGAGGGTTTGTAAATGAAGCTTGTTATACTGTGGTGCACACATAACTTGTCAAGACGTGAACAATTAGCAAAAGCACTGGGCGTTGTGCCATGGTATACGCCTGTGTCAGTAGAAAAGAGTAGAGATTTTGCTATGATATTGGCATGAATATCAGAGGGTGGGACGTTTTCACGTTAACTACACCTGAGAAAAAGAGTGTAAAAATGGAGCGGGATGTGGCCCAATTCAAGATGTGAAAGTGAGTTCAGTGATTGTGAAGCAATAAGAATATTCTATTTTTCTATTGAGCTGTTCTGTGTGCTGCATGCAAAAACAAACACAATGCGGGCAGTGTAGTCTGACAAACAAATGCTCATAATGAGCTGATTCTTTTTAGAGAATCAAAAACAACAGTGCGACCATCCAGTTCAATACAGTGGAACCAGTGTTACTGTACCTGATTCCTGAAACAAATGACTCTTTTGAACAGTTTCTTTTACCAAATAGTTCCAAAAGACAAGTTGCCAGTTTGAATCAGTCTTAAACACTATCCTGTATAATTAACAACATTAGCAAATAAATAATTTCTTTCATTTGTTCAGGCAAATATGACACTGCAATGGAAACATACCCAAATGAGTTTGAATTGAATCAAATTTAATCAACATCAGACTTGAACTGAAATTAATCAAATCTGGAAATCTATATTGATATCTAGCCTGTTTTACAATATTAGCTTCACTGTTTTGTCTCTATTTATTTATTTATAATATGAAGCTGCTTCAGCACTGATGCCAGACTTATTCATAACATTTAGGCATAATCTTATTTTGGTTTTGCATTCAATCAAGTCCCAAATAAAATAGAAAATAATTAAATGAGATGAAGTAGCATTTATAAACCATTTACTTAACTGGATTATCCAGAAATGGACTTTGTGTCAAAGTTATTTAAAATATAAACCATTTTGTTTGATTTCCAGCAACTATACCATGATTTTTGCCATTACCATCAAATACAATAACACAGAGCATGATATAGATTTTTTTGCTTATTCCTAGACAGCAGGAATCAAAAGCCCTGTAACATGGTGCCTGTCCATCTTATGAGGTGTAATGTATATTTATCTGACACAAAGTATACATGTTTAAGGAATGCTCTGCTAATAAACAGTCTGCCAGCATTAGCCTGTGATTATTCTGATGACAAAGTGCGCCTCTATTAATCTAGACCACTAATTACAACTCTTCGCAGCTTAACAGAGCCCAACAAAGCTGCTCATTACAGGACGTCCCCGAAGGTAACAAATTATTTAAATTACATTTCTTTAATTGGAAAATCATAAACAGTGGAGCGGGCAGGGACTTTGGCGGATAGGCTGCGGGTGTATGCCAGCTGGGCGATGGGAAGAGAGTGAGATGAGGGCTCAAGAGGGCAGAGGAAGACACTCCAGCTGCTGGCGTCACGCCCACACCCCAGCAGGCACTGATTAACACAACTCATATGAGACCGTGGAAGGGAATAAAATCCTTAAATAGAACTGGACAAAAGAACATTCATGCTCAGTGCAAGTAACTATGACAGACAGAAGGAAGGAGCAAGCACATGATTTGAGATTTCATGTATGTAATGCAAATGCTGCTGAAGTAATTACATGCAGAAGTGAATTACTTTGGGTTAGGGGTTTGTTCAAATCCCTAAATGCCAAAATATACTTCAAGTGAAACTGAAGAACAAACTGGTGTGAAAATAAAGGCCAAAATTAAGTTTGTTTCTGGAGTTCAAAACAACTTGCCAAAGCAAACTTTCCGGAAATAAAGTTAGCTCTGATTGGTAAACACCTTCACACTACCAGTGGGCTGTGGTGATTACGAGGAAAGAGTGATTATTTGAAAGGAAAGTGCACACCATATATTAACACATTCACTAAATGTCACTACCTGCAGCATGGGTAACAGTATATCGCTGCAAAGGTATTTCGAAAGTCTTTTTACCCCTAAGCAAAGAATGAAAAGGAACTTCACCGTGAGTATATAAATCTTAAGTATAAGCTTTAATCTTAAGTATAAGCAAGTGCATTTGTGACTCTTGAACCAAATGGCTTTTATGAGCAGATTCTTTTCAATTCACAAACCCCTCAAACCAATGATTTATCCAAATTCTCATGCACTGAGCCAGAAATCTGAAGATATTTACAGATGGGTTTGTTAACATATAATTCACCTGGTATATACTTGTATTACTAAAAATTAGAATATATCAACAAAATGAACAAAGCATTTTGAACCTTTATCCAGTGTTCAGATTTATCTTCTTGAAATGTATGCAAATTAGTAAACATTTAATTAGATAATACCTCATTTGCATATTTAAACATAACATTTCAGAAATACAAAACAGTTGTCTTAATGTACTGTTATTAATCAACTGGGGAAAGTATGGTTAAATCTGTTAGTTAGTATTAGCTGTCTTGCCTTAATGTGCGGACACATTTAACATTGTTCGACAATTTTATTTTTTTTTCTTCTTTTTTTTTTTTTGCAGGCAAAATCCAGTCACTTCAATAGGAACCATGTGAACAGGAATTTTGTGTGAGGGCGAAAGATTTTCCAACCCACATTTTGCAACTGGTTTGAGTTGGTCACGCGAATACACCACGTTGACCAAAAGAAACCTCCTTGGCTAGAAAGTGACTTCTGAGTGAGCTGTGCTTCATACATCACTACACTATTGACAATAGACAATGTTTGTTTGTTTTTTTGTCTGGAAGTGTTTACAGAAATTCTGCTAATGTGACAGCATCTTTAGTTAGCAGAAATATCCACAAATTTCCACAGAACTGGAATGCTGCCATATAGAAAGTTGTACGCATCTGCTACCCATAGGGTTGGGAATCGAGAACCGGTTATTATCCAGAACCGGTAGTGTTTTTTGAAAAGAACCGGAACAGTGCAGGATTTGTAAGTTTTGGTTCTGAAAACGGTTCTGGTGTGATGGGTGGGCAAAGTTCGAGGAGCGTATCCTTTAATAGAGATGTCTCACCTCATGAATATTGCAGCAATTAATGCAATGAAAAGCCTTCACGCTACTCATATACGTCAGATATCGAGAGAGAGAGAGAGAGGGTGTGCACTAAGCTGCACAGTTAATTTTTAAAAGATCGCGTTCTCGATTTCATTACCCACAAGATCTAATTCCTAAATGACAGTGATTCGCCCACATATTAAACCTTTAACAAAACAAAAAAACAAAAATCATGAAATTCAAATCTGCATTCATGCTGCCGCTAATCTAAAGATAGCAGTTGTCATGTTTAGATATAAAAAAGCTTTATAAACAATCTTTTCAAACACACAGTATCATTATTTCTGTTACAAATATTCCAGTTATCACAGAAGTATACAAAAGTTTATTATTCAGATAGAAATGCTAATACTACCAATCAAAATAATATAAAGCACCTTCTGAAAGTAACTGGGATTCAAATAACAATTGTATCGATTGCATTGTTACACCACTAGGTGGCAACAAATTACTGTTAAAAATGTATCTATCACTGAATCATTCTTTCAGAAACAATGGAAGTGCTTATGAATCCAACTTACACAAATATTTTGTTTCACCTGTCTGGATCTTACATGTGTGTTCAAGCATCTTATTTGTGTTGAATTTGTGGTAAGACTTTACAACAAGGATCGTTTGTTATGAACTAACCACGCGCAATACATTTGTTACTGTATTTGTTAATCTTTGTTAACGTTTAGTTAATAAAAATACAGCTGTTTATAGTTTGTTCATGTTACTTCACAGTGCATTAACTAATGTTAAATACAACTCTTGATTTAAAAAAACTTATTAGTAAATGTTGAAATTAACATTAACAAAGATTAATAAATGCTTTAGAAATGCAGTTCAGTATTAGTTTATTAATGTAGTTAACTAATGTTACCTAATGAACCTTTTTGTAAAGTGCTAGCAAATTTGTTGAGATTAGCAGTCTGTTAAATTTATTTTACAAGAATAATAAACACAAAAAGAACTGTTTGTGTTGAATATTGTGCATTTTTTTCCTTTACTACTACACTGCGTTCCAAATTTTTAGGCAAGTGACATATCAGTAAGATTTCAGAACAATAAACATTCAGATTTTAGTTTTTCTAAGAAAATGTTTGTTTGTTTATTTATCCATGTCTTTTTAGATAACTGGTATCAATCTCAGACAAAATAATTTGCCAGGTCTATGGAAACCCTACTTAGAGGTTGTTCCACATTTTTAAGCAAGTCACAGTTCTCATGCAATATCGGAGGAAGTAAGATCTTTCTGAAGATGAAAAGCATGAAATGGTGCAATGTTGTGCAAAAGGCATGAAAACAACTAATATTGTGTGAAACTGAATGGAGATTATCTAATTATCATAAGATTTGTGAGTGATTTAGAGCACAGCAGAACTCGGTCAGGTAAAGGCTTATTAATGAAAGTTCCTGTCAAAAAAATGTATTGTATTAAAAGGGCAGCTTTAAAAAAGCCAGTGTTGAGCAGCAAACAGGTATGTGAAGCTGCTGGTGTCTCTGGAGTCTCAAGAAGCTCTCCATGCAGGCTGGCAGTTATGCGTAAAGATGCATTTCAGCCACTCCAAACCAAACCTCACAAAGAGAAACATTTTTCATTGGTTGTTTAATTATTTTAAAGGAACCGGAACCGGAAACCGGAACCGGAAAATTTCTTACGATTCCCAACCCTTGCATTTGTTCATTATTTTGGTTATTTTGCTTATGCCTTCAGGTCCCCAGTTTAGTATTATCTTATCTATTTAACACTTTTCACCCATACTCCAAAGTCTTCTGAAGTCATATAACACCTTTTTGTGAAGAACAGATTAAAATTTACATAATTATTCACTGAGAACCTTGACTTCCACCTGAGCTCTTTTAGGTTTGTTTATGAGATAATTAGTGTAGTCCAATTGAACATTCAACATGACTGAAAGACTGGTTTTGTAAACTGGATAAACTGATTAACTGAAAAGATCTGACACAAAAGAGTCAAGATTGATTCATATATTTTCAGTGAATGATTTGAGAACCAGATCAAATGAACAAGTTCAACTCACTGATTCAATCTGGTATTAGCAGTTTTTAGTTAATAGCTTCATGGAGGTGATGATTCTAAATAGCATAAATACTGGTCTGTTTCTCACAAAAAAACAGGAGAATTAGAATATTCAATATAGTGCATAATATTACTTATGATACTTTTATGATGCTCTATAACGCCAGTGTCACACTGCAAGCTTGAGCGGCACGTGAGCGGCACTTGAGCGTGTGTACAGCGTCACAGCAGCGGCTCGAAGCTACATATAAAGCGAGCATTTCTTTACAAAGACGGCTATAAATTTGCTTTTATAAGTTGGTCATTTATAAACTTGACAGTCTTGAAAGTTTGTTAACATGGGAAGGTGTCCAACATTTGCATATAAATGTAAAAAAATAAAAGCCTTGTGTTATCCATTGCTGCACACGAATGAGGTAAGCTTTGTGTTTTACATCATCTGCCACGTGCACATGTTTACAAGACAGCAAACTCGGCGAAAAAAGTCAGCAAACTCGGGTTTGATTTGGGTATGCTGCAGCCTATATATCTGTCTGTGTAATAACTAAAAGAATGTTTATATATCATATTTTCTGGCTAGTTTACTTTAGTTTTTTATAATACACCATACTTTAACCCAAACTGAATAATTAAAAACAAGTTTAAATGGGTAAATCTTATATGAATATTTTTTACTCTTAATTTTCTTTTCTAACATAGTCAAATTCTTGTTAAAACACACTAGACATGCTTATTTTGTGCATTTTGAACACTTTTTGTGTGAAATTATTTTTATTTTGTCCATTAAAAGTGTGCTTTCACTTTAATTGAGCGTCAGCAGCGCAGAAAAAATAGACTCGGCGTCGAAACCCCCACTTCACTGCTGCTTGCGCGACGCTCCTGCTTGACGCTCACGCGCTGCTCCTGCTGGCGGTATGAATGCATCCATTGGTTAACATGCACGGCAAAAAAAATATGCGCAGCTCACGCGCCGCTGATGCTTGCAGTGTGAAACGGGCGTAACAGGTGTAAAAGATGATTTTGCAATTTCACTTTTCCTTTTGTATTTCGAAAAAGAAAGTCATACGGGTTTGGAGCGACATGAGGGTGAGAAAATCACTTTGAATTTTAATTTCTGGGTGAACTACTCCTTTAAATCAACTATAAGATATAAGAAATAAAAGTGTAACCACAAAGTTAAACTCTGAAGAGTAAACTTGTAGAGACTCATGATTTCCATCTGGGGTGACTCCAGTGGGCAGAAAACAGCTGCAGAGCAAATAGTTCGGAGATCAAACAGCAAGGAGAACAAGTATAAATAATTCTGATTGTGCTTGCGGCCTTACCTTTACTTGACCCACAAAAGCATTTGCCTCTTCCTCTTGAACTGTGAGATTAAGGGGCAGCAGAGGATCGAACTCAGGGTCATTATCATTGACATCAGTCACCACTATATTCACTGTAGCAGTCGAGGTCTGAAAACAAGAAACCTTCAGGTTACTTCAATTGTTACATGGACACCTCTAAGTAAATAATTTCACACAGTTTCAGTCAGTAATCTAACGACGTCAACAAATCTGAAATGCGATCCTTGAGGCCTTTGTGTGATTTTGTTTCTGTCTGGTAAAAGACAGTGTTGGCTTTCACACACAATTATCCATTCCCCCTGATTAATTTGCACAGAACTTGCAAAATTGCTAACATATTTGCATTCATCATCAAGCTATGAATGGGGTCTAATGAAAAATATCCACAGCTGTTGAGCGAATTAGTGTTTCAGAGTATAGATCGCCTCAACAAATTGATGGATGCAACCAAATTAACATGCTGGCAGGGAGAATTCCGTCTACTCAGTAACAACAATTAACTGTCTACATTTCCGATACTTTACAAAGTGTCTCATTTTGAAAGATTTTGAAACATAATATTTAAACATTCATACATGCACAGCAAACATATAATTAACATTTCTCTACTGTTATTTATTTAACTTGCATACATATGATTATCTTAGGGTCGGGGAACACAGGCAAACGGGTGAATCGCACTAAATCTGCCAAGAACACATCATATTTCACTCCAAAATGAAAAAGAGATTCTTGAGATTCTTTTTTGTATTAATATATATATAATGTTAATTATAATTTAATAATAAAATCTAAAACAACAAAGATAAAAATGAAATAAACTGTGCTTTTCAGGCAGGTCAAATTGATCAAATTGATGCATGGATCATGCGTTTTCTTTCTCAACTGAAGATGTAACTGGCTATGTTTATTAGGATACTAGGTCACTTTTTGACATCATTTTGTGTGAATTTGTCCATTCAAGCACAGGAAGGCATGAAAGAAATCTCAACTTAGTATTTGTTCTTGTTATTGAGTAACAAATTCCCTTTTGTGTGTTCTTGGACTTGAATTCAATGTTACAGTAAAATATGTATGCATTAAATCCATCATAAAATAATCCAAAATATCCAAAATCATTCTCATTTCTCATTTATGCTATAGATAATTACTTCTTTCTTTTGATTGTGGGGTGAAATAAAACCCCATAAGTAATGATATTGACAGAAACAAATGGTCCAATTGGGACTAACTCATGTTGGCAACATGCAGTGTTTTAATATATTTACAACCACCTTTTGTCCTAGTGGTTATGAAAGCAAAGTTTGTCATGTTTCTTCTTTCTCATTCAAAAAGCAGCAAAAAGTTAAATAAATAGAGCTCTTTTGACAGGGTTTTTTTTACTTTACACAATTATTTGCAGTAGACTTTAAATCGTATTATTTGTGTGTGTGTGTGTGTGTGTGTGTGTGTGTGGTGTACAGTCTACAGGGTAAAAGTTGTTTCTGAAAAAAATTCATACAAATGATTGCCTCTCCTCCTACCACGTTTTTCTAGATGCTCTTACCAGACTCCACAAATGACAATTACATAGCAAATCAAACAAAACAAATACTCTTGCAAAATAAATAAATAAATAAAAATAATAATTAAAAAAAATATAAAAACAAAAATAAAAAAAGATTTGACAAGCAAACCAACAAACGAGTAAATCAATAAACAAACAAAAACAAATGAAGAGGAAGTGATCCAGCCAAGTCTTTTAGACCAGGTTGCACAAAAAACAGTGTATCGTTATGATCAGTATCATTAAAATCAAAATTCTTTTTGTAAAAAGTGTATTTATATATTTCTTTAAAATGAATGACAGTTGGTTTTATATGCTGATATATAATGCAAAACACATTTGTAATGGTGTCTTAAGTGGCTACATTCTATTTGGGGACAATGGATATACAAGCAGCCTGACATACTCCATCACTAGAAATAAATCATTCAAACCATTGTAGGCAAACGGTCCAAAACCTCACAGGCTGAAGCTGAAAACCAGGAATTAAGGAAGTGAGGGTGTTTCCCCTGACAACATAGTTGCTTAGTCTCTTGTCAGATCATTCTGCATCCATTTATGTCAAGTCAGAGTCAATCTTGTTACTTTCCCTGAAACATAAAACACTGGAGGGAAATCCTAGACGAGTGAGTGAGGAAACCAATATTCTATAAATTAGCATTTGTTTTTGTTCCCTGCTGCTTGGACTTATTTGTTAAAGGTTTAAATGCTAGAGTATTTTGCAGATTGGCCCTGTAAATTTTTCATGTACTGGCAATAAAGCCTGCTGAGTTTGCACTACACTGTGGGGGTAACATGAGGTAAACTGATCTTAAGCTGAGGCAAATGTACACAAGGTGCTTTCATTTGTCAACAAACAGGTTCACATCTTGTGATTAGAAACGAAAAGGATACATGCTTGATAGTAGCGTATACTCTGAGTTTCGATTAATTTTTGTGACACAGAAAGGAAACTAGGTATCCTGGGCAACCGTCATCCTGCTTGTTTTGTTTATTTTACAAAAACACAATGTTTTTGTTTTATTTAGAGTGTACACAAATAAAAATATACCTTTTACCGTTTCGAAAAATGTCTTACTCTTATCTGTATGACCATAAATGAGTATTTTAAGTTGTTTCCACTGTTATAATGAGACAAAATCATTTGGCATTGTGCCGATTTGTGTCGTGGAAGTCTCACTACTACAGTCCAGTGATGAAATATGTGTGTCCTGGAAATGGGAAGCCTCATGTGCCGCTTCATTCACTGTCTCCTCGTGGAAAGGTGAAGTAGGCTCTTTTTCGCTTTAATGCTTGTCTTTCCGTGATTTCTTGAAAAAGCATAATATTGAACTTTGTGCATCCGACATTGTCACCGCATGTTAATGAACTCTCACGTGCAAAGAAAATGACAGCGTAGGCTACACACAACACGTTAATCAAACCAATAAGTTTGAAAACAGCAGTTGCATTTTACCGCACAGCATTGGCCAATTTAGAGTAACAAAGCAACAATCCTTTTTTTTTAGTGCACTAATACACCAAAGGAGACTGTATGTACTGTAGCAACTACCTCAGGGGGGACTAAATGCCGCTAGGTGGAACAAACTGTAATATGCACTACTGTCTGTTCAACATAAAAGAAAAGAAACATAGCATTGGGGATTTGATGCTTTTTCCTGTTGTACCGATCTCTTATTGAACTGTAACCTAAAAATTGAGGTACATTCCGAACCATGACTTCTGTGTGTTACACTCTTACTAAACGGATGGATGATTGATTGATTGATTGATTGATTTTGCCCATCCCTGCAAAGAGAACAAGAAATAATTTATGCCAATAGTCAAATGTCGGTGTACACAAGACAGACTTCTGGATGTGTCTGTTCCTCTAACCACAGTTTAGGGATGAAAACATCACTCTTGTAGACTTTGTCTCTGTGAATTTGTCTGGCTCATATCGCTTCTACTCCCTAAGCACAGCAAAGAGCAGCCTGAGTGACCTAAACAGGCACAGAGGTCAAAAGCTGAGTCTCGCCCAGAGCCCATAGAAAGGGACCCATTTTACAAACTCTCCTCTTCAGAAAAAGGACTATTTATTAAATTGGCTAATGACCAGGTGGTTTAGCAAAGGTCACTGAATTTTAAAAACCTTCCAAACCACACCTGCTCCCCCAGCATCACATCTCAACTTCACCCTTGGTTCTTAGCTGCAAGTGAAGCAGAAAGGTCATGGAGGGACACTCGGGGGTAAATGGGAAGATGGGAACGAAACCTGCTGCACTGTTTTCTCATCTTACTTTCATGAGCTAAGCACACAGGGATGTCTTTCTCAACAGGCCAGGAATGAGAGAAGATAAGGGCTCTGAGAATTCTGCCAATTAAGATGTGCTTTGAATTATTCTAGGGGTTATTATAGTTTTGGAATCACCTTCATTTGTTGGTAAAGGCTACGCTAACGTGACAGTGAAGTCAAAGACATGCGACTCGGATGAACATAATTCCACCACCTGACAACCACCTTGACAGTTTGGATATAAATGGATACCATTGTGCTTAAAGCCTGATCTTTATGCACTTTCTTCCAGAGGAAGGCAAGTGATTATCCTTGAGTTTGGAGGTGAACAACATCACATGTCCTTGAAGCGGGTTGTAAATCCAGGCATCTCTTTTATTGATGAATATTAAGTGAGATTTTCTCTGTTGGTTCATCCAGTAAGGAATTTAGGCTCAATGAGAGATCGGAGTGAAGGAAGGTGCTTCATAATTAAAAAGCCCGTTCGGCTCATTTATCTCCATCATTACGGCATAATCACTGCATTGTAAGATGCACCTCATTTTCCTCTATTTAGATCAATCACTATGAGCCCTTTGAGAAAGTGGAGTGCACAGGAGAGACCAGTCACTGGTGACTGCTAGAAAACTTACCCGATGAAAGGAAATCAAATACTTTTGCAAAAGAACAAACAAACGAGCAAATGAACAAAGGAACGAACAAACAACAATCAGTGAGCGACGGAATCATTTGTTTGATTGACTCATGCCATTGACTGATTTGCTGCATAAATGAATCAATGCTAGACTTCTCTTTACTTTGATTCAAAATGTTTCTCAATTTTCACAATTACATTTATATACTACCGTATAAATAGCATAAAAACAAAAAAATTAAACACTTTTGCATGAAATGAATGAATAAACAATCAGCAATAAGTTTGATTGATTGAGTGACTGATTGACTGAATAAATTAAACAATGGAAGGTTTCTCTTCCTATTTTTATAAACTTAAAGGATTAGTTCTCTTTTAAATAAAATTTTCCTGATAATTTACTCACCCCCATGTCATTCAAGATGTTCATGTCTTTCTTTCGTCAGTCGAAAAGAAATTAAGGTTTTTGATGAAAACATTCCAGGATTATTCTCCTTATAGTGGACTTCAATGGACTCCAAACAGTTGAAGGTCAAAATTATAGTTTCAGTGCAGATTCAAATGGCTTTAAACGATACCAGACGAGGAATAAGGGTCTCATCTAGCGAAACGATCAGTCATTTTAGAAAAAAAATGTAAATGTTTATGCTTTATATAAACAAATGATCGCCTTCCAAGTGCTTTCACCAAAACCGCACTTTCATATTCTTCAAAAAGCTTACGTTGTATGTCCTATGCCTTCCCTATTCTACTTATGGAACGAACGCAGCGGCACATTTTTTTTTTCGAAAATTACAGATCGTTTCGCTAGATAAGACCCTTATTCCTCATCTGGTATCGTTTATAGTCCTTTGAAGCTGCAGTGAAATTATAATTTTCACCTTCAACCGTTTGGAGGCCATTAAGGTCCATTATAAGTAGAATAATCCTGGAATGTTTTCATCAAAAACCTTAATTTCTTTTCGACTGAAGAAAAAAAGTCATGAACATCTTGGATGACATGGGGGTGAGTAAATTATCAGGAAAATTTTATTTGAAAGTGAACAAATCCTTTAATGCCATATGCAAAATACAAATAATTCTTTTAAATTTCCACCATTTCGAATATACAGTACTAGTGATGCACCAGAATTTTGGCAACTTAAAATTTTTGACTGAAACTGACAGGAACTTTTAATTGATGCTTCTCCAATGGCTCATTTTGACTGTTTCAGAGTCTATTTCATGCACACAATGTGACACGCTACAAATAATGTTTGGTGTAAGTGTAACAGATGTAGGCTATTAAGAGCTGTGCATGTAAACCTCACTCCCCTGAACTCAAGAGGTGATCTAGCGACTGACGCTAGAGACTGCGGCTCTTTAGCCTCCTTGTTAGAGTGCCCGACTCCTATGCCAGCGGACCTGGGTTTGAGTCCTGCTTGGAGTGGGCGGTTCATACAGGGGTTACATAGGGGTGTTCTGGCTTTAACTACAGGTGATCTATAGGGTCATATAGAGCCTGCTTTAACATTGCTTCCTTTTAACTGTTAATGCGTTACTGTCATGTTAACTCAGCCAGCCCTAAATTTAACACAAGAGACATTTTCTTCACACAAAGTATGAGTTGCATTCTGACATGCTTTTCCGCCCCCTCTTGACTGACAGTATATGATCGGCCCTGATCATCGGCTGTTTTTAAATAATTGCTTTTATCAGATGATATCGATTATTGGCCGATATATTGATGCATCCCTAATCTATATACAATTGTGTAAAAACATCCATGCAGCCTATAACATTGTACAGATTTGTGGGACCACTGTTAATTTCGTTAACGAAAACTATTCTGTGACTAAATCAACACGTGCAATATCGTTGGCAAAAAAGACGAGACTGAAATGTGGCTAAAAGAATAAAAACTTTACCAAAATCACTCTTTTGAAATCACTTTTTGTTTTTGTCGAATAAAGGAGACAAAACATTATAGGTTGTTTTTACGAGCATTCATGCTTACTGTTGCCAGATTTCCAGAATTTAAGCCCCCAATCAGAGTCTTTCTGTTAAAAGAAAACATTTTACTTAATCTTTGCAATCTGGCAACTACGCACACACGCTCTCTCTACAGCAGGGGTGGGGAACGTTGATCCTGGAGGGCCATTGTCCTGCAGAGTTTAGCTCCAACCCTAATTAAACACACCTGAAGCTAATCAAGGTCTTCAGGATTACTAAAGTTACAGGCAGGTGAGTGTTTTTTTTCAATAAACTCATGCTGTTTGATTGACAGCTTCAGCGCGCGTTGCTCCAACGATTGCAAAGGGAGCTTTCTTTGATCGCTTTCTTTATATAATTTAATCACTGTTAAATAACAGATTATTTTCATCCTACTAAGAGAAACAACGCAAGTTGACGTTTAGTCACGGCTTTGATTTACTGACACACAGACAAAGAACATCTGACTGTACATGAATCATTACATATCAGATCAGGCATTAGAATTAACACAGTTACTTACATGTTGTTGCGTTACTGTCCAGTCCAGGCACTGCACAATATTTTGTAATCCTAAACGGCATGTTTATTGCTTAGCATCATATATAGGCCTGTGTTACTTCGGCTACCTATTCTATTGCATGTCATGCGCGAATCGGTGGGCGGGGCTAAACAGGCAGGGATGAAGTAGGCATTGATTTTCTTCTGCGGAGGCGGTGCTTGCTGCCCTTTGACGTCATAGATCCCCACTTTGTAAATCCTGTCGTTTGCTGGGTCTGGTGTCAATTAAAGCTTTTATTGGACTAACAAGGAAGTTTTCAGCTCTAAAACTTACAGGATATTCTTAAAGTATGATGACCTCTTATATGTCAAAAGCTCAAGGAAAATTAGATTTCTCAGTTCATCACCCCTTTAAACTAAAGTGTCATTCAGTCAGTCTATATTGCGCAGCTCATTTGCTGACTAAATCTGTGACCAAAGTGTAGGCTGATATCCAGCAGTGGCTCTCAAAATGCTGAGTTTTGCCGTTTGTTTTTATTTCTACTCCTCCTTAAAATAACATCAAAACTGAGCATGTATTTCTAGCAGGTAAAATGCTATAAATACACGACAGTCAAATTACCTCATCTTTCACGGTCAAAACTGACTCCACGCCAGCAAATTGCGCTACATTAGTGCTGTTCTCGACAATATAGCTTTGAAAGTGGGGATTTAGCACTTACTAGCATGAAGAACAAATATAGACACAGACTGTGTGATTTAAGATTTAAACACTCTTCGATACAAAAACATACCCTTCTGTGAGTTATTGTTTTTAATGTAGATCATATTATACCAGCAAGAATGCAATGTTTCCTGAATACTCCTGACATTGATTTTATACTACAGTTCAACAAACAAAAGAGTAATATTATGTGATGCACATTTTAAATAGTATCGTCAGTATTTTTGCTCTATTTTGCAATGAAAGCCACAGCTGAACTGCAGCACACAAGCTGTTTCATGAAAGAATCTGCGGCTTTGAACAAATCGTCAATGATTCAATGACCCATACATAAATACAGCTTTGATACTGAAAGAATGAATGACTCGATGATTCACTCATAAAAACAGTGACTTACCGCCACCTACTGGTGGTATTAATGTAATATTTAAAAGTATCACTACGTTTTTATCATCATTGTATTTAATGATTTTTTTTTTTATTTTTATTATTATTATTTAAAGCATTATTTATTTTATAAAGGTATTTATAAAGGTAAAAAATGCACTGGAAAAAAATGATTTAAGAAGGCAAACATTGTCCCTTAATGGAAAATGTGTAACTGCAGTCTAAGTGGAAAAGAGAGGTACACAGAAGGATGATAAATCCCTCAGGGGGTACGACACTCTAAAAAGTTTGAGGACGACTGAAAAGGGATATGTAGAATTGCACAAGTGCTACTGTTAAGAGTGCAATGTCAATACAGCCTGTTACCTTGATTCAAATTTTTCATAAGCTTAAATGAATTGGTCTATAGAGAAAAATGACTATTTTGTCTAAAGACTACATATAAAATAGCTATCAAAATTAATGTTGGTAACTGTAGTTTGATGTGCGATGACTTTCGTTGACTAAAACTAGACTAAAATATTAAAGACAAAAATGACAAAAATGTGACTAAGACTAAAGGGCATTTTCGTCTGAAGATAAAGACTAGCCCTGCATCTCAATCCGCTCCCTAGCTCCCTAGGTCGTGAATCAGTATATAATAAAAAAGTGAATGTGGCTGATACCCTGATCAGTGCCCTGACTACTGAACTAGGGAGCTGATTGAGACACACGGTAGGACTAAATCAAAAAGGGCTGCCAAAATTAACACTGTGTGGGACTAAAGAGGACGGTTCAATACTCCCAGCATATCTTCATGATCGTTTCAAACTCTTGTGTCTGTGCTTCTTTGCTTCAACATGATTGATTCTGCTAGACTCTGCTTGATACATTGAACTTTGTCAACATTTGATGTCTGTTTAATCAGAAGTTTCGATTATGATCTTTTGAACTGCAGCAACAGCAGTGTTTCGTCTTCAGTGGGGTGTGATTGATTGACAGACTTCAGTCATTCTTACCCCATCTGGTTTGCCATCGGAGGCTGTGACCGTTAGCGTGTAGTGATCCGTGATCTCTCTGTCCAGATTCTTCGCCAGCAACAACAGCCCAGACCTGAAAGCAAAGATTATGTTGAAAACCTGAGGACAAGCACGAGTGGAACAAGGTTATAATTCACACCATGTGCTAAGAAAACAAAACTGGAAAATGTCATGTGCACAACAGGCCACAGCCAAAATCCAGACAAAGTGAATCATTTTCGGCCGAAATTAATTCGACAAATATAGGCTGGATGGAATTATGTGCTGCTAAATGACATGGCCAGCCAATATGTTCATTCCTTGCAAGACTTGTGACACTGTGAAAGGCTGAGGATATTTTACGTGTGCCTGGGGATGATTAGGACTGAATTAATTGTCAGGCAACCGCAGCCATGAGTGAAACATTGTGCCCCATTCAAATGAGTTCTAGCACACAGTGCATTTGTTCACACAATTACCTTTGCATGGCAATGCAAGTTTAATTTGAAAGTTGGGGGATGTTTGGTGGCCGGGTTACTTTGAGTATGCAACATAAATAAAAAATTAAATACACACATACATGCACACTTTCTAGTAAGTGTTATGGAATTTATGGCACTAACAGAAATTTTAGTGCATTAAATTAAATGTTATGGTTGGGAAGTGGACATAATTTTACTGTGCTAAAAAATAAATAAATAAACAAATAAATTAATAAATAAATAAAAAATAAACAAATACATGTTTAAAAAAATAACAAATTTTATCCAGAAACAAAATTATTCAATTATCCATTTTATTAATTTTATTGTATTGCAATTTCAATCAAAAGGTGGAAATGGTCTTGTGGTGTGACTTTCATAATCATAAACTATGAACTATGTCATTGAAAATGATAATTTTGTAACCAATTACTGAATCCTGTGGAGGGACTAAAGAATTAATTTAAAATTGGACAATATCTCATGGATCTTTGAGAATTTTTTTAATCAAAACCCCAACGGGAAGCACAAAAAGACATTTGTAGTCCTTATTGCAGTGTGATATCTCCACATTTAATAAGCATGAAAGGGTAATGCTTCAGGGTGGTTCATCTAACTAGGATCTTATGGGCCAGTGTAAAAACACCTGATGATCAAAGCATGAAGACACTTTCTCTGCACAGGTGTGTGTGTGTGTGTGTGTGTTATTAATAAAACTCGCCTGGCATCCATATTTTTGAGTTCTGGAGTAAGATGTTATGGCATTAAAGGGATAGTTGACTCTAAAATGAAAAGCCTATTGTATACCCCCAGAACACACTGAATATATGGTAGGTGTCGCTAGGCTTGGGTATCGAGTATCGAGAATCGATTGGAACCGGGACTAGCTTTTCGATTTTCCCGGAATCGTTCAAAAGTTTAAATTTCGATTCCTAGTTTCGATTCCTAGTTTCGATTCACAGTTCGCCGACTGGAAGAAGAAACCGCTGAACACCAACGAAGAAGCGTCCATCGGAAGTGTTGGCATAACCGAGCGAGTCGAACATGGATAGCGTGCGTCTGCGTTTCAAAGTGTGGCTTCACTTTTTTTAAACAGAACGAAATCTCGCCAAAATGCAACATTTGCGGCAAGATTGTTTCGTGCATAGGAGGGTGCACGTCGAACATGATAAAGCACCTCCGAGTTCATGACTTGGGTAAAGTTGGTTTTATATTCGCACATTCGGGCATCCGTATTCAATAGCTTTGTTAATCACACTACATTGGACATACAGTGGACATTCACAAGTAAATATGCCATTAAAACAATACTTGCCTATTTTGATCGACTGTGAAAAATGTTGTAAGTTGACAATCGTTGGTTGTCAATATCATGTCGCTGCTTAAAATTCGCAAACATTAATTTATTGCACATTTATTGGAAAGTCTGAATTTATCAGAAGTCCGAATGTGCGAATATAAAACCAACTTTACCGAAGTGAGTTCATGGAGTAGAAATAAATGTGTGCGCGGCAGGAGATACTATCTGTCCAGAACGCTCACGCATCCTGCCTGAGAAGGAAGATATGATCATTTTCCTAAACACGAACTGTTTCTGATTTTATACTGTACCTGCTGCTAATCTGGACTGGGTTTTACAAGTTGTTTCTTATTGTTTATTTGCTATTCTGCACCAGGTTAGCCCATCAGTGGGAGCACGGTAACATGTTCAAGTACCTGCAGCATCATACACTCATGTGTAAATGTGTTTTCATGGTTTTCAAAAATAAAGCTCTCTTGAGGAAAGTGTACCCCTGTGAAAATATATTCATAATTTATAATATTTATATTCAAGTTCATAGATTTGATATTTAAATTGTAGTTGAAAACAGCCCTGTGAGAAATTCATAGTAAAGTTCATAAAAAGTAAAAATTTCATAGAATTAAAATTGATGGAGAAGGTCAGACTATTTCCTTCCAGAAAGACCGTTGGTTAGCTAGCTCATTTAAAATATCCTAAACTTTTTTTGACCCTGCCTCTTAAAAGAATCGGAATCGAGAATCGTTAGGAACCGGAATCGAAACAAGGAATCGGAATCGGAATCGTTCAAATTCAAACGATACCCAACCCTAGGTGTCGCACAGGATCATTCTGATCACTTGACAATTTTGCATCTTTTTTAAAAAAAGCTTGATGCTGGTCGATATTCACTGCCATTAATATGGATGAGCGTGAGAGGGAACATTTAAAAAAAAAAAAAATCCTTTTACGGTTCATAAAAGAAAGAAGGGCATACATCATTAGAGCAACACCAGGGGTCGGTTGCAAAATTACTAAGACTGGTCTTACAAGTTAGTCATCTTTTCCTTTTCTTTTTTTTCTTTCTTTCTTTAAGACTGTTCATAACTTTCAGTCAGTTATATAAAAATGTAGATTGGTTTAATTAGATACCGAAAAGTAAGACTGATTATTCCTAACTACCTGCTAGTTGGTCATACAATTTCTTAATGGCTATGTTTGCCCCAGGGGGAGGTAATTATGACTTAATTTTCATTTTTACATTTTATAGAATTGTCCACCGTGGACAAGATGCATAGAGTATGAGGTAGATACTGTATAAATACAGTAGATTGACATACTGTATGAAAATTTAGACTCAAGAATAGCAAAGTTTTTTTTATTTTATTTTTTATTTTATTTAAACCTTTATATGGGTCATTATGTGCAAAGATATTGTGTCCCCCTGTATTGCATGGTTGAGGCATCACAGGACATGTTACAGTCACATTATATAATTGTATTACTTTTATACTTAAAGCTGCAGTCTGTAAGTTTTGCCTCTTTGTCGCCATCTCTGTTTGAAACCTGCGATTGCAGTTATTTGCGGAATTATCACCTTTACGTAGGTTGTGCATCGCCACAGCTCCTCAGCGCGGATTAATCTAATGCTTTGAGGAGAATGTGTGGCTGTCAAATGTGATTTGAACAAGTACATAACAAATCTGCCACTTTTGTTCTGACCAACTGAGAAAAAAAGCATTACAATAAATTGCGCTGCCAATGGTGATTAAATCTAACGATTGCTTAGCTTGGATCATGTCAAACCATGCAAATTATTATCATTGTTATACTTTGTTCTCAGATTGTTAATGTTAACAACATCAGCATTGAGTGACTGTGTATTTAGTGTGTATTAGCGTTATTTCAATTTCTGTAGCTACTCCGCAGTCTGAAGTCTTTTGCTTTTGACTACGGGTGAATCTCCAGTTGTCACTGATGATTGTCATTTGGACCTTTCTGGATTACAATCCACCATCAAAATGATAAATTTAATTATTCCAGCTGCTGTGAGAAAAGGCTATAAATGAGCTGCCATCCTCACATGTGATTTAGCCTACTAGTTGGGTCTCCTTCATGTAAACGGACTTGACGTAATGACGGAAAGACGAAAGGATACATACTCGATTTTCCTGTGGAAACCCACCAGTACAACCCAAATTATAAAACATTATTTTAAGCTTACTGTTGTGAATCTGGCTAAGGTAAGGAGATATTTCTGAACACTGGTTGGTTATGTACTTGCTCAAAAGTTGATTTTGGATAATTTTTAACCAAAAAAAGTTACAGACTGGATCTTTAAAAGTTCAATTCAGTTGTATATGTATATGTACAGTTGTGCTCAAAATTATTCACACCCTTTGTAAATATGACTAAAGAAGGCTGTGAAAATAAATCTGCATTGCTAATCCTTTTGATCTTTTTTTTTTAAAAATTACAAAAATCCAACTGTTCATTGGAGAATAAGAATTTTAAATGGGGGAAAAAATCTCATTATGAAATAAATGTTTTTCTCTAATACACATTGCTCACACTTAATCATTCCCTTTTATTCAATACTTTTTTGCAACCTCCTTTTGCCAAGATAACAGCTTTGAGTCGTCTTCTATAATGCCTGGTGGGATTGGAGAATACCTGAGAAGAGATCAGAGACCATTCCTTCATACAGAATCTCTCCAGATCCTTCAGATTCCCAGCTCCATGTTGGTGCTTCTTCTCTTCAGTTCACTCCACTCACTTTCTTTAGGGTTCAGGTCAGGCGACCAGGCGGGATGGTCATGGCAAAAGCTTGGTTTTGTGCTCAGTGACCAATTTTTGTGTTGATTTTGATGTTTGTTTTTGGATCACTGCCCTGATGGAAGATCCAAACATGGCCCATTATAAGATTTCTAGCAGAAGTGGTCAGGTTTAGATTTTTTTATTTGTTGGTATTTGATAGAATCCATGATTCCATGTATCTGAACATGATGTCCAGGATCTCTGGCAGAAAAATAGGCCCACAACATTAAAGATCCAGCAGTATATTTCATTGTACACATGGGGTACTTTTTATTCCTGTGTGCACCAAAGCCCTCTTAAGTGTTTGCTGCTAAAAAGCTAATTTTTTGTTGCTGTTTCACCTGACCATAGAACGTTTAAAAAGTAACTGACACTACTGGAACTTCAAACAGGATGGGTTCTATGGTCAGATGAAAAAAAAAGAAATTTTTAGCCGCAAACACTTAAGATGGGTTTGGTGCACACAGGGATAAAAGGTACTGCTGGATCTTGAATATTGTGTGCCTATTTTTCTGCCGGAGATCCTGGACATCTTGTTCAGATACATGGAATCATGGATTCTATCAAACAGCAAAAGATAAAAAATCAAAACCTGACTGTCCCTGCTAGAACTCTTATAATGGGCCATGTTTGGATCTTCCGTCAGGGCAATGACACAAAAACAAACATCAAAATCAACACAAAAATGTGACACTGAGCACAAAACCAAGCTTCTGCAATGGCCATCCCAATTCCCTGACCTGAACCTATAGAAAATGAGTGGAGTGAACTGAAGAGAAGAAGCACCAACCAACATGGAGCTGGGAATCTGAAGGATCTGGAGTGATTCTGTATGAAGGAATGGACTCTGATCTCTTCTCAGGTGTTCTCCAATCCCACCAGGCATTATAGAAGACGACTCAGAGCTGTTATCTTGGCAAAAGGAGGTTGAAAAAAAGTATTGAATAAAAGGGAATGATTAATTGTGAGCAATGTGTATTAGAGAAAAACATTTATTTCATAATGAGATTTTTCCCCCATTTAAAATTCTTATTCTCCAATGAACGGTTGGATTTTTGTAAATTTTTAAAATAAAAGGTCAAAAGGATTAACAATGCAGATTTATTTTCACAGCCTTCTTTAGTCATATTTACAAAGGGTATGAATAATTTTGAGCACAACTGTATATATCATTTGACATATAACAGCTGCCCTGTTTGATAGAAAAAGTACACATATATCTCCAAAAAAAAATATTACAGGCCTAATTTGTGCAGAAAAATGCTGTTACAGTCTAGCAATATTTCAGCACTTCTTCTTAAACGGATTGCGAGTGTTTAGTGAATAAGATGCAGAGCTGGAATACAATGTGCAAAAGTGCCACAATTATTTAGTGAATTTGCCCTTTCATGTTTTCAAACAGCCAATCATTCTATCTTGACACAATATATCCCCTAAAACCCCCAGAGAATCCTTGAAAAGGTTGGACAAAATGCAGACAGTCATGCGTTCTCCAAATGAAATAAACAAATTCAAAGCAGCATCTTAAAGGCTCCAGAGGACCTCATGTATATTCATCATGCATTCACTGCAAGCATCGTCTGCACATGTCTAAGAGCATGGATGCACACTAAATGACCCCCCTACTGAACAGCATCAATTGTAATGATAACCAGAGAATACAGAGTTTATTATTGTTATAACAGGCTATGCAGCTGGAAAGATAAACCAAACTAGACAAGCTGGATATAAAAAAATACATTTATATCTGGGATTTTCTCAATAACTGAAAGTGAACTGTAGGATATTTATATATTGACACAAGACGATTTTCACATTATGTCGCCTCAGAGTGACCATTTTAAAATGGTCATAAATCACATTTTCTTCTACCATTTTTTTTTTTTAAATTAAAGAGTTTGTTGCACTATGAAAATATACTGTAACTTTTAGAACTCAAAACATCCTCCTCATTCGAAACTAAAGAGACTGAAGTTACTTTTGCAGCTCTCTTACGTCAAACAGAATACATTTAAATAAATGCACAGATTCCTCACAGTCACGCATCAATAATGACACTCCAGTCACGTTGAGGTAAAATAAATATGACATGTCGAACACAATATACACTATGCAGAAAAATCTGCTAAACGTTTTTTCTATTCCTGGCTGTGTGTAGCACCTTCAACTCTGCATATCCTTCTGAGGAATACCAATGTTAGAAATTAGTGAATTAAAGGATTAGTTCACTTTGAATTGAAAATTACCTCAAGCTTTACTCACCCTCAAGCCATCCTAGGTGTATTTGACCTTCTTTCTGAAGGAGGTCAAATACACGCCAGATCGCCTTCAGTTAAGCTTTTTCATAAGTTGAATACGGAAGGTGTAGGGCGTAGCATAAGCGTTTTGAACTGCGAGAGGCATTACACTGTCTTCGTAAGTTGAATGCAGAAGGAGGTCTGGTGGAAGCTAGATATTTTACTACATAACTTGTTAAATATTGATATTTTTCTAACACAAACGCATCGCTTTGCTTTATTAAGTACACTTTGCTTTGGATGGATGCACTTTCTTGAGCTTTATACTCGTTGGTCCCGTTCACTGCCATTATGAAGCTTAGATGCGTCAGGATATTTATTAAAGTGTTAGTTCACCCAAAAATGAAACTTCTGTCATTAATTACTCACCCTCATGTCGTTCCACACCCGTAAGACCTTTGTTCATCTTCGGAACACAAATTGAGATATTTTTGAAAAAATCCGTTGTCTCAGTGAGGCCTTCATTACCAGCAAGATAATTAACACTTTCAGATGCCCAGAAAGCTACTAAATACATATTTAAATTAGTTCATGTGACTACAGTGGTTCAACCTTAATGTTATGAAGCGACCAGAATATGTTTTGTGCGGAAAACAAAAAACAAAAAATAACCACAACAATATCTAGTGATGGGCGATTTCAAAACACTGCTTCATGAAGCTTCAAAGCGTTTTTCTTTTGTTTCACATGATTTCAGTAAACGAGGCTTTGTTACGTCATAAGTGTTTCGAAATTTCAATGGTTCACCACTGGGGGGTGTGACTTTTGCAGTTTGACACACGCTCTGAACCACTGATTCGAAACAAAAGATTTGTAAAGCTTCGAAGCTTCATGAAGCAGTGTTTTGAAATCGCCCGTTACAAGATATTGTTGAATAAAGTCGTTATTTTGTTTTTTTGGCACACAAAAAGTATCCTTGTTGCTTCATAACATTAAGGTTGAACCACTGTAGTCACATGAACTGTTTTAAATATATCTTTAGTAGCTTTCTGGGCATCTGAAAGTGTTAATTGTCTTGCTGGCAATGCAGGCCTCACTGAGCCATTGGATTTTATCAAAAATATCTTAATTTGTGTTCCGAAGATGAACGAAGGTCTTACAAGTGTGGAACGACATGAGGTGAGTAATTAATGACATAATTTTCATTTTTAGGTGAACTAACCCTTTAATATAACTCTGATTGTGTTCATCTGAAAGAAGAAAGTCATATACACCTAGGATGGCTTGAGGTTGAGTAAAGCTTGGGGTAATTTTCATTTTAAAGTGAACTAATCCTTTAAGTTTCATTTTAAAAAAATGTCTATGATCATTTCAGTCATCTTGTAACAGTTTGAATGTAACATTTCATTCCAGATTCCATTTTTCAGAATTTCTTTAAAGGCACAGCAAAAAAAAAACAAAAAAAACAAAAACAAAACAAAAAAAAACTGCTGATTAACTCTTTCCCCGCCAGCATTTAATTTTTAAGTTGCCAGCCAGCACCAGCATTTTTGATCATATTCACAAATCTTTCATGGCCCCCAGAATATTTTATTATAAATATGTAAACAGTGAATATATAAAAAAGAAGAACAGAGCCTCTGCTTAAAAAATTAAAAAATATAAAAATTATAACCACTTGCTTTTTTGTCAAAGACATCGTCTGGATCGGATTCAGAACAATGATCAAAAGATCGAGTCCATCAAAACCCCCAAAGCTTGGACAGTCGTTACCTCTTCATGGGTTACCTTCTACATTTTTCTCGGAACGTTAGGCAGTTTTGATTTATATGCTGCTGAATGTTTGGTGATCATGTTAGCTTACAAGTAAACAACTTCTATCTGCTCCTTCTGGTTTACGTAGATCTTCTTCACTTGTTTTTGGATCTGGAGATTCTGCACTATTTCAGAATATCCGTAACAGCGCCCCCTACCATATAACAATGATAACACGGACTGCCAGAAAAAAACTTGTCAATGGCGGGGATGCTTTGTATCATAGAGTACATGAAATCTCATAATGGTAGGGAAAGAGTTAATTCAAAGGGTAAGTGATAAAATGGCCCAAAAAAAAATATAATAATAATAATAATTAAAGCTGCAAGCAGCGATGAAAGGGCACTCGCACCCAGGCTCACCACCACCCATTGGCCTTAGCAAAACAGTGAACAGTGGGCAACATGCATGTAAGCGAGTAAATACAGGAGAATTATGGCTAAGTCATTTCAAAGTGCCACACTTCCTGCTGCCAACAGGTGGTGCTATGACTGTAACTGAATATTGTCATGTAGATGTCTTCAGGCCAGGACTATAATAAAACATGTGAAGTTTGGGGCAGATCAGACATGGTATGCCCGAGTTACAACAACTTCCTGTTTCATGGTGAAACATCGAACTTTGTCAGGCCGCCACGGACACGACTTTCAACAAAAACTCTAGATCTTCGCAATTTAACGTCACAAAGGCCTTTAGATTAGACTGACCAAATGTGACCTTGATCTGATTAAAGCTCTAGGAGGAGTTTGTTAAAGTGCAAAGTCTGGAAATGGCAGAAACTGAACACATTTTGCAGAGAAAACTCAAAATATCTCACTTCCTGTTGGGTTTTCAGATTTTGCTCTCAGGGACTTTTTTGTAGGTATTGGGAGGTTACATCTGTCTACCGAATTTCATACTTGTACGTGAAGCTTAGCGCAAAGGGCGCTTAAAGGGATAGTTCACCCAAAAATGAAAATGAAAAAAACGATCGGTTTGTGCGAGAAACCGAACAGTATTTATATCATTTTTTACCTCTAAAACACCACTATGTCCAACTGCATTCAGCACTCGATTCGTAAGGTCTGATCGTGCTCTGACAATGGCAGTGATGTCTAGCACTCATTGAAGTATATGCGCGAGACATCACTGTCGTTGTCAGAGCGCGATCAGACCTCACTAAACGATTGCTGAATGCAGTTGGACATAGTGGTGTTTTAGAGGTAAAAAATGATATAAATACTGTTCGGTTTCTCGCACCAACCGATCGTTTCGTGTCTTAGGACATCAATGTGTCGTCACGAGCCGCAGGGTTTAATTTGGATTTGTCTATGGAAGTGTTTTAGACTCTTATTGTTCGAGTTCCCGTCCACTCTTATTATAAGACTGACAGACCGCAACGGTTGGAGTTAAAAATCATCATTTGTGTTCGACTGAAGAAACAAAGTCACCTACATCTTGGATGCACTGGGGGTAAGCAGATAAACATCAAATTTTCATTTTTGGGTTAACTATCCCTTTAATTGAAATTTTGTAGGTGCTGCTATTGAGCCACTTTGCCACACCTAATTCTGAAACCCATATCAGATGTAAATTTTCACCACTTCTGATGCGTGTGCAAAGTTTCATGAGTTTGAGCATGTTTAGGCCCTCAAAAATGCGATTTATTTCGGAGAAGAAGAAGAATTGACAGAGCAATTACAATAGGGTCCTCACACCATCGTTGCTCGGGCCCTAATAAAAAATAATAATAGAAAAGAAAAAAAAAAAATTTTTAAGTGTAAATGTTAAGTATAATATGATAATTTTAAGTTACAAAGTTGCCCCCCTGAAATAACTAGCTATTAAGTGTCTTAACCCCAAAGACACAAAGCTCAAAGATCTAATCTATCATGCTTTATGTAAAAGCTATCAAACATATCTGGTTTGCAAAATGAAGTAGGTGAGTTGGCAATTTAGCCTAAGCTAAGTTGAGAATATCTAAAATCCATTTAAAACTCTTACATCCCTTCTTTTTGAAAAAAATCTATCACAGTCATTTTGAACTTTCCTGAATAATTCCACTTTTTAAAATTCCATTTTGCTTATTTTATGAAAGGATAACTCCACACTTCCAACCCCATGAAAGTGCTTTATAAACATATACTTTATATTATCATATTCACCCTCCAGCCAGACTTTTCCAGACTCCACAGTTACACAATCCCCTCTAACAGACAGCTCTATCGTAAACTCTGTGGGGAGCAGAAGGCATTGTGGGAAGGAGGAGAGGAAGGGAAGGGGCTGTAGCTGTGCGAGATAAGCACAGGTAGTTCAAGACAAAAAGCCACATTTGTTCTGTTCTTCATCTGCTGCTTATTGGAAGGAGAGCAGCAGTTCATTAGAAGCAGATCCTTGCGATATCCCACTTAAATAACTGGAGAACAGGATCAGAAACTTTGCTCCAGGCTATGATTGAAATGCCCTTTGGTACCCTGCACACTACGGAGTATAACATGCTTTACTAAATGCATTACTAAAGAAAGAGAGTGTGAGATATCAGCCACTATCCTCACCTAATGTTGTTTACTCGTTTTACGGAGTGCTAAATCAAATAAAATGCATCTGAGGATTTGCTCTGAAAAACATTTAAGTGCTGTCGGTCCTTCACTGCAAGCAAAAGCTGAAATGTTTTAAGCTGCTATTTGAAATGGAGGAATTAATATTTTTATCAGTTCTTATTAATTATGCATCATGTTTGTGTCAGAATGTAATGTGCATCCAGTGCTAGTCAGGACGTGGCTAACAAAAATACACAAATATTTCACAGGGAATATGCTTTTGTTTCTGTGCATTTTTCTGTGTGAGTGCAACACAAAATAAAGACAGTGCCTGTATCACAATTAAGACATCCTTTTTTTGCTTATTCAAAGCCAAAAGAATGGGGGATTTTGGCAGAGCAGCCTTTTTCCAGCCCTTCAATGGCAGCTTACGTTTGGGAGACTTCAAAGACGTTGTTTGGATCTCCTCTCAGGACGGTATATGTAATGGGATCTCTTTCACGGTCGGCTGCCTGCAAATGACAGAAAGCACTTTTGTGTTACACTAATTCAATTATGCTCAGAAGGACTCCGTACTTTGTCATCAGGAAACCTCTGACAGCAAAACACAAAATATACACTGTATTCGGGAATATATATAAAATAAAACATATGTCCATATAAGTCAGATGCCCAAATTCTCAATATGATTTGTGTTTTGCTGTCAAATATATAGATCAAATCATCCTCACTCCCTCTCCACTATCGGTCAAAATTTTGGAATAATTCATATTTTTAATGTTTTAAAAGAGTTTCTTATGTTCACAAAGGCTGCAATTACTTGATAAAAATAATAATAATTAGAAAAAAGCAGCAAAAAGGCAATACTGTGAAACATTATTACAATTTAAAAGAACAGTTTTCTATTCAATTATAATTTATAATGTAATTCATTCCTGGGATGCAAAGCTGGATTTTCAGCATCATTACTCCACTCTTCAGTGTCACATGATCCTTCAGAAATCATTCTAATATGATGATTTGTTGCTTAAAGGGGACATCGGATGCCGATTTTCCACAAGTTAGTATGATTCTTTAGGGTGTTCATGAAAAGTCTATAACATACTTTGATTTTTAATTGATTTTTTCTGAATGGTTGTGTAAAAAACACCCTTTTTACCTTGTCAAAAACAGCTCTGAAATGGTGAGCTGTTTCGATGCATGTCCCTTTAAATGATAATGAGCTACTGTTCACCCCACCCCTATCTTCCGTGTAAACACTATTTGGCAGATATTGCATTGAATTCACCATTCTTATTTATGCAGTTATGCTCAAAAACAATTAAAATACATTTGAAAATTATTTGTTAGTCATTAACTAACACCTTTATAAACCTTATTGTAGTGTTACCATGTTATCTTTACATAAAATGTACTCAGTTTGTAATAAAACATCACTTTAATGCATTGTTCATTATAAACGTGCAGTTATGAATTACAGTGGGAAGGTTCTAAATAGAAATGACGACATATGTTTGTTCGACTGTATTATTTTGATAATGAACAAGCTGCGATGTCACATTTGCAGTGCTTTGCTGTGTGTGCGTGAGGCGCTGGCGCGATCAAACAGCAATCTTTGCAAGGGACTTGCCTCATCGTCATGGCAGCGGCTCAACAAGGCATCAGATATGCCTTGTCAGATTACGTCAGAGTTTGTTGGAAAATCACACCACACTCCTCAGACATTCCACGAGCAATTAGACAATTATAATGTTACAAAAGATTTATATTTCAAATAAATGCTGTTCTTTTGAACTTTCTATTCATCAACAAAAAATGTATCACAAAAATATTCAGCAAAAAAAATCAACATTGATAATAATATGACAGATTTGCAGCAAATCAGCATATTAGAATGATTTCTGAATGATCATGTGACAATGAAGTGCTGAACATTCAGGACTGAGTGCTGCTTTTCTCTGAGGAATTAACGAGATTAAAAAAATAAGACTAAACGTGTTGAGCTATATAACAATGATTAGTTTTCTGTCTATAAATGTATTCAAACAGTTGTTCCCTTTCTAATAAAACACATTATATATTAAAGTGTCTTTGGTGTTTCCATGGTTTCTACAAAATAAAACTGGAAATCGAGGGAAACGCAGGTATAATGTCACTGATAGGCGACGCACTGACTTGGAAACATTCTTGGAAACATCTGTGATAATATAAGTACACAAGTCAACAAAATATATAACACTGTTCTAGTGGTTTTTGTATATTTTAATCCAAAAATCTTACATATTGTTCCTTTAAAAATATCCAATACATTATTGTTTAAACACCGATATCCTAATGAGAGTAGGTTAATCACTAATGGAGCTGATGGGTAAGTCACCTGTATGTTGAGCAGTGTGGCTCCAGTCCTCATGGCCTCATTGATCTCCAGGCTGTATATGAGCTGAGGGAAACGGGGAGGGCTCTGGTTGTTGGGGGGCAGCACTTCGATATACACTGTAGTGATGGAACTTCTGAAGAAACAAAAGGAACACAGCTTATATTCATTTATTTGACAAATGTATTAACTGTCTCACTCAAGGGTATGACCTGATATCTTATGCTTCCCCTCCAGCTACCAACGATGCCACACCAGCCACAAAACAATCAGGAATGGAGTATAATTTCCTGGAAATACCATGGCTGTGTTACAAAATATAGGTGATCTGATTAAATAGGCAACATTTTAAGGCACCACAGGCACTTCTGATGCAGAGATTGCTTAAAAAAAATAGAGATTCTATAATCATGCTACCTTCTAAGATACCATCTTTTGGCCCAACTGTAAGACAGAGCCTCATATATCCTTCACAGAGAAGACAATCTCATAATGCATTGTGATGAGCTGAGACTAGTGGAAAAAAGTTACCTACAAGAGATAAAAGTATAAATAAATACAACCCAAATTTAGGAAAAGTTGGGATGTTTTTTTTAATTTGAAGAAAATGAAGCCACTATTTTATTCACAATAGAACATAGATAACACAAATGTTTAAACTGAGAAATTTTATGCACAAAATGAGCTCATTTCAAATTTGATGCCTGCTACAGGTCTCAAAATAGTTGGCAAGGGGGCATGTTTACCATGGTGTAGCATCTCCTCTTCTTTTCAAAACAGTTTGAAGACGTCTGGGCATCAAGGTTATGAGTTTCTAGAGTTTTGGTGTTGGAATTTGGTCCCATTCTTGCCTGATATAGGTTTCCAGCTACTGAATAGTTTGTGGTCGTCTTTGACGTATTTTTCATTTAATGATGCGCCAAATGTTCTCTATAGGTGAAAGATCTGGACTGCAGGCAGGCCAATTCAGCACCCGGACTCTTCTACGATGAAGCCATGCTTCTGTAATAGCTGCAGTATGTGGTTTTGCATTGTCCTGCTGAAATACCCAAGGCCATCCCTGAAATAGACATTGGCATCTGCAGATGGCACAGCGGATTGTGTTTACTGACAGTGGTTTCTGGAAGTATTCCTGGGCCCATTTAGTAATGTAATTGACACATTCATGCCGATGAGAGATGCAGTGTCGTCTGAGGGCCCGAAGACCACGGGCATCCAATAAAGGTCTTCGACCTTGTCCCTTACGCACAGAAATTTCTCCAGTTTCTCTGAATCTTTTAATGATGTTATGCACTGTAGATGATGAGATTTGCAAAGCCTTTGCAATTTGTCGTTGAAGAACATTGTTTTCCACAATCTTTGTACGCACTCTTTCACAGATTGGAGAGCCTATGCCCATCTTCACTTCTGAGAGACTCTGCCTCTCTAAGACATCCCTTTTATAGTTAATCATGTTACAGACCTGATATTAATTAACTTAATTAGTTGCTAGATGTTCTCCCAGCTGAATCTTTTCAAAAATGTCTTGCTTTTCAGCCATTTGTTGCCCCCGTGCCAACTTTTTTGAGACCTGTAGCAGGCATCAAATTTGAAATTAGCTCATTTAGTGGCTAAAAGTCTAAAATTTCTCAGTTTAAACATTTGTTATGTTATCTATGTTCTATTGTGAATAAAATATTGGCTCATGTGATTTAAAAGTCTTTTAGTTTTCATTTTATTAAAAAAAAAAAAAAACATCACGACTTTTCTGAAATTCGGGTTGTAGCATAACAAATAGTAGGCTTTAAGTCAATTGCTAATACACCTCTTGAGGCCAGTGGAGTAAGATTCACCTGTGCAATTCTTTACTAGCTGGCCTCATTACACTCACTCCCCTAAACCTCACTCCCATCTGGGTCACGGCATCAATTTTACCCCTCCAGTTCTACTCGCACCGCTCCGAGCAGGATTTGAAAAGGGCGTTTCTGGCATGTAAGGAGGGTGCATTAACAAGGATGCTAAAGTCATTGTTTTCACTTAGTTTCAGTTTTCTAAACTGAAAGACGATTCAAATGTACTTTCTGCTATGATCAGGAGATGTAATCAGATGCTGTCGATTGAGCAAATGCAGCATTTCTAGTATGGGCTCTGATATGGATTTTCTGTCTTTTGACAAAAGACATAATCATGAAGCTTCCTCAAAGATCTGAACACTTTTCTGTAGAGTCTAGCTAACAATAGCAGTCCAATTGCTTAGGTTGTTTTCTGGATGTTTATTGAAAACCCAACCTGGTATTGCCATTATTTCATGACACATTGTATCAAGGCAGTCATCAACGTGTGTAGAACTGTGGTTGAAGCAAATTGGATTGGGGAGTATTCTGTCTGGAAATGATCCAATATGGTGAATTTGATGCCAGCGCTCTCACAAAATTTTAAAATGGGAAAATAAGAGATGAAAATAACTATCTAGTTCTCACAAGCTCAACCGCCATCTGTTCAACACATATAATTGCACACCTCCACACACAAAATCTCTTGACACAGTATTGCATATAATATGTCCATTAGGATTACACATATTTAACATTAAAAAAAATTGAAGTATGTGATATACATTTGCAATGTACATTTGCCAGTCATACATAAATAAAATGGTTTGTTTGTTGGTAACACTTTACAATAAGGTTTAATTAGTTAATGTTAGTTAATACAAATGCAACTGTTCATGGTTAGTTCCTGTTAGCTCAGGTCCATTAAATTATATTAACAGATACAACTTTTGATTTTAATTATGTATTAGTAAATGTTAAAATTAACATTAAGATTAAAAGTAAGATTATCAAAATGCTTAAGAATTTTTTTTCATTAATAGTTCATATTAGCTAATGTTAACAAAAAGAACTTCATTGTAAAGTGTTACCATTTTGGTAGTTTATGTTAAAACTATGAAATCCAAAGGGATGGATTGCATTTTATATGCAAATACAGAAATATTAAAATTGGCCAAAATATTTTCTGGAGCATACCTCGATAAAGTGGGTACACAGTTCCAACCAAGTATTGCTCTGTGGAGAAGTACTTCAAACTTATGTTTTGTTGATTTGTTGTGCATATTAGAGGCTCTTAAACTAGTTCCCGAACAGCAAAGCGAAACGTTGCATTTCCTGAACTTCGCTTGCCCTCGTTCTATTTCTGCTTCATTCCGCCGTATTGATCCAGCAGTCAGCAAGAATTACAGAGGGCAGAGGCTGGTATGAATTGGACAAGAGGGGAGGTAGCGGCAATTAGAGTGAAAAGCCCTTAATTTCCGCTCTTCCAAGTGTCAGATGGACAAGAGCAGGGGCCAATATCGGCAAAGTGTTCTCAGAGATATTTCCGAAGCAAAATCTGTCACCATGTGGCATTGTATTGATCTTAAACTGGGCACGTGAGGTTGAGTCTTCTGTTAGAGAGTGAGAGTGACACACTTTTTCAACCCTCATTGGGTTTTCAGTTGATTTACCTTCTCTGGGATGCAGGTCCGTTGTCTGAGGCCCTAACGGTGAGGGCATAGGAGCGGCCCACGGTCAGGTTGACACCGGGCGTCACGGTGATCACTCCTGTACAGTCATTGATGGTGAAGTGTCCCTGATCCCCAGCCAAGATTTTGTAGCTCACCAACCCGTTGGGACCGTCATCAGCATCCACTGCTGTCAGCTAAAAAAAATGAATTGGTACCGTTACTTCAGAAAGGACCTGCAACGGTGCTTATTCACGTTCATCACTGTCTAAGCTTCTGAATCATGAAAACTGCCAAGTACATGTTTGGGTCATGTTTCCCAGATTCACTAAAATATTCAGATTTACTATTTCAGAACATGGCTACACTGGATTGTTGGTGGTTTGTGCGTGTGCGCTAAAGTTCACTCTTTAGTGATTGATTGATTGATTGAATGATTGATTTCAACATTTTTTTATGACAATTACGCATATTTTCATCTAAATTCTAATTACCATAATTATTTTCATTTTGAAAATATGATTATTTAAATAAAATTAAATAGGTGCAAATCGTTATGCAAAAAAAATATATTTTATCATATATAAGTTGCAGTTAAGAATTTATTAAATATTAGACAGTATTAAGAATCAAGGGTTCATAAACTTTTGAACAGGGTCATTTTAATAAATTCAGCTATTTTGTTTGTCTTGTGGACTATATGTAAACATCTTTTATGTAAAATATCTTATTCAGGACAGCACTAAATAGTTAAATTTTTTTTTTAAATCACGTATTTTGTATGATCCCTCTTATTTTGTTAAAATTATTCACATTTTTACAGATTCTGCAAGTGGTTCACATATTTTTTCTTGCCACTGTAAATGGTTAACAAAAAACTTAAATACATAGATGGTTATACTTATACAGATACATATTATGGATACTTACATAGATCATAATAATAGTAAAATTACTGTAATATAGTAATGAAAATCACAAATGTGAACGATATGAATTAAAAAATATGCATATACAATACTAAAATTAAAATGCTTTAAAAAATTAAAATATATAAAAATCTTCATGTTTCTTAATCTTATGCAGTTTTAAAAAAAATAAAATATGAAATGTAACTCAGACAAGTTTTGTGAGAATTACACTAATAATATAACATCAATGTTTCTGACTCACTGATTCTACAGACAGAAAGATAAGGATTAATTTCAGAACCTTTATAAAGTGACAAATACCAGCATACACTGGAGCAGTTAACCTTTTAGATGATATAACTTGCACTTGCACAATTTTGACTTCTGGGGTCAATCTTTCACTATGTCAGAGCAAATCTGCGCTCTGCTCATGTCCTGATTGCAAAAGGATCAGTTACGCACACATTTCAAAAGTAAATTCCTGTTAAGACAAAGATTAAACATAGATCTCAGCAATTATTCCAGAAATAAGCCCCTCATAAATGTGGGAACTACAGCTATTAATTCAAATAAGTGGATTAAGGGTGAAAAGCTCTGCAAAAAAAAAAAATCATTTTGTCTTGCTTTCCAGGAAAGACATCTAAACATTATTAATACAAGATCAATGTAGAAGCAAAATTGAGTAAAATTTTAAGATTATGTATATTTTCAGAGAATATATCCATAGTTAATTTTTTTCTGGCTGTATATATAAAGCACAAAATAATATATTTTCTGAAATAAGGCTAAATTCATGATCTTTTTAGAGTATGGATTAGCAACTTCGGTACCTCCATCCCTAATCAAACACACTGAACAACGTCTTCTGGATTGCTAGAAAGATACAGGCAGGTGAGATTTATCAGGGTTGGAGCTAAACTCTGCTGTAGGACAGTGACCAAAGTTGCCCATCCCTGTTTTAGAGGATGCTTAGAAGTCTTCCTTGGAAAACCTGACGAACTGCTAATAAAGAAAGTGATTTTATTGCAGTAAAAGAATAACTTATTGATTACCTGTAAGACTGTGTCCCCAGGTTGCATGTCTGTGTAAACATTCACACTGTAGGAGACGTTTGGGAAGGTGGGTGTGTTGTCATTGGCATCAATCACAGTGATATTTACAGTGACTGGAGAGCTCTCCTGAACTCCATCTGAGGCGATCATCTACAGACACAGGCAAGTAATAAAACTGTTGATATCAGACCATGAGGCAGAGAAAGGCATTGATAAGAACTACATTTGCTTCTTAATTTCATAATTGCACATTGTGCACAGATGAATTACTGTAAATGAGCCATTTTAGAAAGGGAAAGCTAACAGTAAAATTTGAAAATGGCTGATAACTACATATCAGCAAACAGATACTGTGATATAAAAGGCAGATCTCACATTTTCCCTTTGATTATTGTGATAGCAAAGGCCTAGCCAAATTATTCAAATGAATGCTCTTGCGTGGAGAGAACAGTCCACTGGCGGTACTCCCAACTGCCTCACTAGCTGTCAACTAGACTAATGGGATATCACAGAGAGGTTGTGGACTGCGCTCTGAGAAGGGCGAAGTGTTTCTGTCAACCTCCACATGGAATAAAAGAGCTGAAGCTCCAGCACAAAAGGAGGTAGTCAAGTCAAATAGTATGAATAAAAGACAACACAAATGAAAACATGATGATAATTGGTAGTCGACGCAGTTTTTTTTTTTTTTTTTTTGAAGGGCGATATCAGTGCCAGTACAAAGCCGAACAGCAGAACAGATAGCTACTATTTTTGACATGGAAAAAAGAAAATAATCACATTGGCTATCCGGACACAGCCACTATAAATGTGCCTCCTCCGCCATGTAGCCTTCAGATAAAACAGTTGCCATGCCAACTTGCTACTGTAAACAAAAGCTCACAACGCTTGCCCCGCCTCTTGGGTCATCTGATTGGTCCACTGTTATGGATCTGACATTGATGAGCGGCGCTGCGTGTAAAAGTTGAAATTCTTTTAACTTGACACGGCGTCTTAAAAACGTGGCGCTCAAGTGCGAGACACTGCAAAAGAGTGCAACGGTCATACACATCCATCTAGTGCGAGTTTACATAGAAAAACAATGGAAAAGTAGTGCATTGGAATGGAAAAACGTGTTCTATGTGAATGGCCCCTAACTCCGGCGTCGGTTTTATAGCATCAGTTCGAGCCTGAGCCCTCGTCCCCTTCTTTTGGAAGTGCATGCAAAATGGATTTGCTTTCAAAGCACAGAAAACTGTCTTTCTGTCTAAAAGGTAACATCTAAAAAAAAAGCATAATAGGGACACTTTAAAGTTGCTCTCTCATGTGGGCCAGTGACAACCAAACTCTCTTATCTGCATACAATTCACATGGCTTGGATCCTTCACAAGAATATACTACCAGTGCTCACGCATTTTTGCAGTTTATGCACATGAGAAGATCTAACAGCTGGATTCACCAAAGTTTGTGATATTTGTAGAATTAAATGTTTATTAGTTATTCACAGACCTATTATGCATTATTTACTGAATGCCGACAGTATATGAATAAAGTATTACAGCATTTGTCTTTAAATTATTAGACAACACTGTTAAACAAAGAAATTAAACTAATGATTTCGGAAAAAATTTAGCTCATGTGCATCTGCGTTCAGGTGCTTGGTTCTCAGTGCTGTCAAAATAAAAGTCCATTGACGAGATTCATCAGTCAACAGAAAAACTTATCAGCTGATGCAATAATTTAAAATTGCCAAATAATGGCCATGGCAATACACTGATCAACAACTATTGACAATTGTTCACATCACTAGTACTATTGCTAGTATTTTGGTCAGTATGCTTCGTTTTTTTCACATTTATGTTACAGTATACACCAATCAGGCATAACATTATGACCAACTTCCTAATATTGTATTGGTCCCCCTTTTGCTGCCAAAACAGCAAACTGAGGCAAAAAAAGGGATGGACTCCTCTAGACCCCTGAAGTTGTGCTGTGGTATCTGGCACCAAGATGTTAGCAGCAGATCCTTTAAGTCCTGTAAGTTGCCAGGTGGGGCCTCCATGGATCGGACTTGTTTGTTCAGCACATCCCACAGATGCTCGATTGGATTGAGATCTGAGGGAATTCGGAGGCCAAGTCAACACCTCAAACTCGTTGTTGTGCTCCTCAAACCATTCCTGAACCATTTTTTGCTTTGTGGCAGGGCGCATTATCCTGCTGAAAGAGGTCACAGCCACCAGGGAATACCGTTTCCATGAAAGGGTGTACATGGTCTGCAACAATGCTTAGGTAGATGGTACGTGTCAAAGTAACATCCACATGGATGGCAGGACCCAAGGTTTCACAGAAGAACATTGCTTAAAGCATCACACTGCCTCCACCGGCTTGATTTCTTCATATAGTGCATCCTGGTTCCATGTGTTCCCCAGGTAAGCAGCGCACACGCACACGCACCCGGCCATCCACGTGATGCAAAAGGAAACGTGATTCATCAGACCAGGCCACCTTCTTCCATTGCTCTGTGGTCCAGTTTAACTTCTTGAGCAATTTGAGCTAGATCGTCTGTTGGATCGGACCACGCGGGCCAGCCTTCGCTCGCCACGTGCATCAATGAGCCTTGGCCGCCCATGACCCTGTCACCGGTTCACTACTGTTTCTTCCTTGGACCACTTTTGATAGATACTGACCACTGCAGACTGGGAACACCTCACAAGAGCTGCAGTTTTGGAGATGCACTAACCCAGTCATCTAGCCATCACAATTTGGCCCTTGTCAAACTCGCTCAAATCCTTACGCTTGCCCATTTTTCCTGCTTCTAACACATCAACTTTGAGGACAAAATGATCACTTGCTGCCTAATACATCCCACCCACTAACAGGTGCCATGATGAAGAGATAACTTACATCACAGCATGCTAACGTAGCATTTAGGCAGCTAGTTTTGCATAGTTTCTTTACAAATTATAACAAGATAGTGTCTCTTTTTTATGACATTACTTATAGTGTATTGACAATGTTTGGCAGAAACTATGATCACCACAGTAAATTTTATTAAGGGTTATCTTTGAAACACTATTCAAGGATGTAGGGTCTCAAAAAAATAAAGTGAAACTACTGTACAATACTTTTTTATTTCAGGGAACACTTTCCTACAAATTAACCACATCATGGGTACATCAACATGGCCCTACAGACTCATTTAAACGAGTGAAAACAATGTTTATTGGCTACAAAGACAGGACAAATGAGATACTTGATATTCCACAGCTCCAGCAAACAAAGTTCATCTTGTCGCAGAACAGATAATGGCATCTCTAAGCAGCCATTTGTATGTGACACGCTAGCCTAACACGGCACAGTAACATCACCGGCGGGACCCGGACTCTTCTGTTCCCTTAGACGAGACCAGCTGGTTTTAGTTTTTGAATGAATCAGCACTCGGCAGGAGAGAGGTGGAGTGCAGTGAATGTTAAGTCCCGCAGCCCACGTCCCATGAGCCAACCTCAACGCACGTCTGACTGAGAATCAGCATTCAGTCACTGCCCTCTCCGCAATTTAGTTTTCTCATACCATAATTATACACTTCTATAGAAACAGGCACAAAGGTTTTTACAACAGTGAAAACATTTTGAGAAATGTGTAGTGATAAGCCCACCAGATACTTTGCTTTTTACACACTATAAGCATCTCAAATCTCAACTGCTGATTGTTATATTGTCAAAAATGATCACCCAGCAATATATTAAAAGTTGATTAAATAGTACATGCTATTTTACCTGCATAGATTCAGTATAATTATGTAAAGCAATAAATACTATATAGCAAATCTTGGCTGAAAAAATCATTACAAAATGTAAACTGTATTATTGTGTATATATTTATATATATTTACAAACTTCATCCATACATGCAATAGAGTATACTCACATAGGGTGATATATAATATATAGCATATCTCATAAGGCATGAAGATATTATAAATATTAACATCAAGATTTTCTGTAAAGCTTCTTTAAAACAATGTGTATTGTGAAAAGCGCTATGCAAATAAATTTGACTTTACATGCACAGTACATGCACACTCTACTCCACAGAATAAAAAAAAGAAAAGATAATTGCGACTTTTTTATTTCACAATTATATAAAGTCGCAATTGCAAGTTATAAAGTTAGAATTGTATGATATAAAATTATAATTCTGACTTTTTTCTTAGAATTACGTGATATAAAGTCGCAATTGTGACTTTTTTCTCGCAATTGCTAGTTTATATCTCTCAATTCTGACTTTTCTCAGAATTGTGAGACATAAACTCACAATTGCGAGTTATAAAGTCAAATGCTTAGGGTAAAATACTTTTTTTCTCAGAATAGCAAGTTTATATCTCACATTTAAAAAAAAAAAAAAAAGTCAGAATTGCTAGATATAAACTTGCAATTCTGAGAACACAATTGCGCACTTTATCATGCAATTCTGAGAAAAAAAGTCAGAATTGCGAGAGGTAAACACAATTGCGAGAAAAAAAAGTAAGAATTTTGAGATTAAAAGTCACAATTAGCTTTTTTACTTTTTATTCAGTGGTGGAAACAAGCTTCCATAAGAAATAGCAAAAATACTGGACAAGGATGAATCTTTCTTGCTTGCATGTGTTGACCGGTCATTTTTCAAAGTGTGACTTAACTTTTAGGCTTAAACTAGTTAATTTAGGAGTTTTGACATCAACAAAGGGCAAAGTAGGAAGCTCTTCCATAGCCAGACCTTCAGAACAAGGGCAGAAGGTCTGGACTTCATAGCAGCATTCATTGGGCAAGGACCGCCCCAACAGGACGTCTGACTGACATGTAAAGCAACCAATCACAATTAGTTTTGTTCAGTGTCATGTTAAGGGATGTGGGAATCTAAAGTCGATGTTCCTACAATAACAGAGAGACGTGTAAAACTCTTGGGCACCTTTTGAAAAGTCTATGCTGTGAACTTCACATACTTTTAAAAGTCCAGTGTTTAGTTGATCCTGATAAGCGCTCAATGTTACAGTTGTAAACACAATGGCTTTCTTCATCCATGAGAGGATTTGGCATTACAGATCATTAAAGAACGTGACACACACATCTCCCGGAACTCCTGTAGAATTCAACCAATCAGATGATGACTTTGAAACTCCCAAAGTGTTTCCCATTTTGTGCTCCTTATGCGTTAGATGTTCAGCCAACAGTCCGTGGGCCGTATATTGAACGTGTTCAAACTTGGATGCACAAGTGGTTGCTGTGGTAATGAACAACACCTTGACGTTCTGATTTATGTTGGCTAACTTTTATTTGAAGAATTCTGTTTATAATAGGCTATTAGGTTTGTACTTATCACTTTTGTCGGGGCTGGGGAGAAGGTAACACCAGCTGCTTGAACCACCTCATCTGGCCTGCTAACAGCACAGGACTGGGAGCTGAAAGTCAACCTGGGGAACTGAAGTTTCCAGAAACTGTTACCATAACATTGCTAATGCTAGATATAGTGCTGATCTCTGAAGCCTCCAAGCGGATTATCCTCTTTGAACTTACAGTTCCCTTGGGAGGACTGTATCGAGAGGGCCAATGAGAGGAAGAGTACATTGAGCCGAGTACATTGAGCCAAGTAATGGCTAGAATGCAAGGTGCGAGCCCATTGAGGTGGGATGCAGAGGATTCGCAGCCCAGTCTCTATGCAGGGCCTATAGCATGCTGGGCATCAAAGGGGCCAGTAGACGAAGGGGCATTAAGTCGGCCAAGAAAGCAGCGGAAGTTGCTTCGAGGTGGCTGTGGATCAGGAGAGGAGGGCTGTGGGTGGGGTAATGCTACCTGGGGTGTCCAATCCTGCTCCTGGAGGGCCACCAACCTGCAGAGTTTAGCTCCAACCCCAATTAAACACACCTGAACCAGCTAATCAAGTTCTACTAGACATACTAGAAACTTCCAGTCAGGTGTATTGAGGCAAGTTGGAGCTAAACTTTGCAGGACAGTGGCCCTCCAGGACCGAGTTTGGACACCCCTGGATTAGACTGTTTGATTCAAATACATACTTTTTTTCTTTTTTTTTTTTCTTCTGGGGGTTTTTAGAATAGTTGAGTAGTCAGTTGCAAAATTTAAACATTAATGAAATTAGGTGTGGTGCACATCCCTAGTTAAGAGTGCACTGTGCAAAAAAATATTGCAACTGGAAATTGATGTTGCCAACAAGAGCTCAGCGAGGTGCTTCAAGAGCTCAGCTTATCACATGTGCAAAGTTTGGCATGTCAAACTAGAAAGCTCAGACATCTCAGTTATCAACAGGGTGCCGCATAGGTGGAGTCCTTCATGTCAGTCCCTTCTGCTCAAAAAACATATTCAAGGGCTTCTACAAACCCGATTCCAAAAAAGTTGGGACACTGTACAAATTGTGAATAAAAAAGGAATGCAATAATTTACAAATCTCATAAACTTATATTTTATTCACAATAGAATACAGATAACATATCAAATGTTGAAAGTGAGACATTTTGAAATGTCATGCCAAATATTGGCTCATTTTGGATTTCATGAGAGCTACACATTCCAAAAAAGTTGGGACAGGTAGCAATAAGAGGCTGGAAAGGTTAAATGTACATATAATGTACATATAAGGCTTTCCTGTAGCTCAGTGGTTAGCGCGTGGCACTAGCAATGCCAAGGTCATGGGTTCGATCCCAGGGATTGCACATACTCGGATACAAATGTATAGTATAATGCAATGTAAGTCGCTTTGGATAAAAGCGTCTGCCAAATGCATAAATGTAAAATATAAGGAACAGCTGGAGGACCAATTTGCAACTTATTAGGTCAATTGGGAACATGATTGGGTATAAAAAGAGCCTCTCAGAGTGGCAGTGTCTCTCAGAAGTCAAGATGGGCAGATGATCACCAATTCCCCCAATGCTGCGGCAAAAAATAGTGGAGCAATATCAGAAAGGAGTTTCTCTGAGAAAAATTGCAAAGAGTTTGAAGTTATCATCATCTACAGTGCATAATATCATCCAAAGATTCAGAGAATCTGGAACAATCTCTGTGCGTAAGGGTCAAGGCCGGAAAACCATACTGGATGCCCGTGATCTTCGGGCCCTTAGACGGCATTGCATCACATACAGGAATGCTACTGTAATGGAAATCACAACATGGCCTCAGGGATACTTCCAGAAAACATTGTCGGTGAACACAATCCACCCTGCCATTCGCCGTTGCCGGCTAAAACTCTATAGGTCAAAAAAGAAGCCATATCTAAACATGATCCAGAAGCGCAGGCATTTTCTCTGGGCCAAGGCTCATTTAAAATGGACTGTGGCAAAGTGGAAAACTGTTCTGTGGTCAGACGAATCAAAATTTTAAGTTCTTTTTGGAAAACTGGGATGCCATGTCATCCGGACTAAAGAGGACAAGGACAACCCAAGTTGCTATCAGTGCTCAGTTCAGAAGCCTGCATCTCTGATGGTATGGGGTTGCATGAGTGCGTGTGGCATGGGTAGCTTACACATCTGGAAAGGCACCATCAATGCTGAAAGGTATATCCAAGTTCTAGAACAACATATGCTCCTATCCAGATGTCGTCTCTTTCAGGAAGGACCTTGCATTTTCCAACATGACAATGCCAGACCACATACTGCATCAATTACAACATCATGGCTGCGTAGAAGGATCCGGGTACTAAAATGGCCAGCCTGCAGTCCAGATCTTTCACCCATAGAAAACATTTTGCGCATCATAAAGAGGAAGATGCGACAAAGAAGACCTAAGACAGTTGAGCAACTAGAAGCCTGTATTAGACAAGAATGGGACAACATTCCTATTCCTAAACTTGAGCAACTTGTCTCCTCAGTCCCCAGACATTTGCAGACTGTTATAAAAAGAAGAGGGGATGGCACACAGTGGTAAACATGGACTTGTCCCAAATTTTTTGAGATGTGTTGATGCCATGAAATTTAAAATCAACTTATTTTTCCCTTAAAATTATGCATTTTCTCAGTTTAAACATTTGATATGTCATCTATGTTGTATTCTGAATAAAATATTGAAATTTGAAACTTCCACATCATTGCATTCTGTTTTTATTCACAATTTGAACAGTGTCCCAACTTTTTTGGAATCGGGTTTGTATCTCCAGTAAATGTAACCTAGGTGCATTATTGAAAAGCACCATTACTAAAGTTGAAATTTCATCTGTATATGCCACTGAAAAGGAAGGATGGCAACTATTACTGTCATAAAAATTGGTAAAACAGCTAAATCAGACCATGTGACACTGAAGACTGGAGTAATGGCTGCTGAAAATTCAGCTTTTTTTTTTAGTTCAGTCAGTGCCATACAATTCCAAGCATACACCTGCGTTAATTTACATTGACATTGCTGTAATCCCTCCATTATGGTAATGTCCTGACATTTAAATAAATGCAGGTGTATTCTTGGAATTGTATGGCACTGACGAACAGTTGAAGCTGAAAACTTGACACTTCTCTGCATTATTTAACTTTTTTTGGTAGCCTCGATTGAATACAATTTTGTGTGAGCTTAATTTTTGCGTGCAGATCTTTTCTTCTTTAAAATGATTTTAGTGACTTCACTAACCTCCACCAAACTCATCTACTGAGACTACATGCTATTTTTTAATTGCATACATCACATATAATGCAGCTGCCAGACAAAAAAAGTGCCATCTCTATCCAGAGCCCCCTACACCACATTTATAATGAAAAGTACATAATAAAAACACATTATTCTGGCATCATAGAAAATGCTGCTAAAAATGCTAAGCATGTATTGACAAGTAAGTGCGCCAACATGCACAATTGCAGCAAATGTGTTTCCATTAACCAGGGAGATGCAGTTGTGTATCCTTTGTGTAGGTTATAATAGTATGACCCATACTACCATAATTTCCCTGGTCCTAAAAATACCATTGTTCTTACTCATTAACAAGCCAAAAGGGCTATAATACACTCTACTGTATCACTGTAATATATGTCAGAGACTAAAATAACCATGGACGTGCTTAGCAGAGTTAATTCAAACCCATTCACCACCAAGCAAAAAAAATTTAGGGAAAACAGCAACCTCCATGTTACCAAATAGAGATTTGCATATATCCATAATACATTTTGAAAGATGGTGAAATATGGTGCTTTTGTGTGAATTGAATAGCAAGACCCCGAGAGAATTAGCTGATGGCACCACAGTGGCCTGCATTGTCGAAGTGACCTGATGCAGCATTGTGATATTCAGCATTGTTAGAGGGAAACTAAAAGCAGCAACACTATTAAAAACTTTAGATTTTTTGGCAAAAAAAAAAATCAATTACATTTTTGGAAATAATGGTTGGGGTGTGTACAATCACGTGTATTTAATGTGTACATCCCATACATTGCTTTTGCACAAAGTCACTCCAAAGAAAGTAATTATTTATATCCGTGTGCACTGTCTCGAAACTCTCTGGTTGAGCTCTGTTAGTAGTGTGTTGAAACTCACGGTTAGGTAGGTAGGTAGGTACGATCCCACATGGAAAATGGTAAGTGGCAGGACATTAGACCAAGCAGTTGACCAATCACAACACACTGGTCCAGCCAACAATCAGAGCACATTGTGCTTTTAGGAGGGGCTTCATAGAGGTAGGAACTAAACAGGGGTGCATTTCCCAAAAGCATCGTTAGCCAACTAACATCGCAAGTTCCGTCGTTACTAACATAGTTCAACGATTTGGTGTTTCCCGAAACCATCGTTCAAACCAACGTTCGCAAACTTGTGTGGTTGGAACGACAGCTCTCGAGCTGTGGTTAGAAGCATAGTTTCTTGTTTTTATGACATGTGGACCTAATAAACCGTTATCTTGAGCAAAATAAGCAAGCTAACATTAAGTGTATGTATATCTTTTATTTCGAATATACACAAATGTCATTTACATATTTTAGTTTGTCAAGAGATTTTAAGCACAGTTTCTGAAGAGATGTACGTACGAGCTCTAGTAAGAACGTAAGAACGAGCCTATGATTGATTCTGGAAATAAAGCAAAACAACTGAGAAAAATGAGAAGTAGTCCTCAGATACCATGTATGTCCGCAAATTATAACAAAAAATCTAGCATTAATTCGATTTCAAACTGATTAATTTAAAGAAGTTATTACTTCACCACCTGTGTGACATCATTCACCAACGTGGCTGAACGACAGGTTTGCGACAGTACGGTTTCGGGAAACAGTTGTGACTAGCTAGTTGATTTGTTCAACGATGCATCGTACTATGGTAGTGAAGCAGCGAGTTAGGTCGTTTTTATGGGAAACGCACCCCAGAGCGTTACTGACAGACTGGGAAGAGAGGTGCTGTAATAATGTAAAATAAAATAATAATTAAAAAAAAAATTTTTTGTACATTTAAGCATGAAACCTATTCTATTAGACCAAAAATAAATAAATAAATAAAATAAAATCAAGACTTTGCATAATAGGTCCTCTTTAAATTAAAACTTTTGCTGATAATTCATGGTCTAAATTGGTATAAATAAACCTTATGAAAACAAATTGAATACAAATACATTTCTAAGAACTTGACAGAACAGTTCCACTTGCAATGAGAATCCATACAACCACCTGACTTGCAGTTGATCAGAATTCCTCTAGTGCAGTATGCAGTTTTAAAAATAACCCCAGAGCGAAAAATCGAGTAGTGTGTGGAAAAGCGAGTTTAGACAAAGTCCTTGACATGAAAGCTGCGAGCCCCAGTGACAGAGACAGAGCTAAGCAGGCTTGTCAAGGAAAGGTGGCACGGAGCTCTTACCGTGAAGGCATAACTCGGCTGTTCTTCATGGTCCACGGGCCTCAGCAGTGTCAGGTAGCGTGCTATCCCACTGGGCGTCACTGCAAAGATGCTGTTGTAGTTGTCCAGAGAGATGCGCACCATGGGATCTTTCATCTGCAGTGGATATAAATCACCGTGTCAGAAGGCAGAAACATCAGAAGATAGAGCAATTTGGGAATATGGCTACACAAATTGCTATGAATGGGAAAAACACTCATAGCATTAGAGAAACACACTGTATAAGAGAGAACGCAGAAAACAAGTCAAAAGAAAGATAAACAACTCAAAACCTTCTGAAAAAAAACTGCAAGAGCCAGAGGAACCAACTTGTGAAGTTTAAGACACTGATATCTGCAATATCAAAGTAAATTAATAAGGAATATAAATATCTAAAGAGTTTATTCTAGAGCAAAATCATTTCAAGACTCAGCATGCAGCTAAAAAAGCACTTCCATGCTTGCAAAATTTGCTAAAATCGTGTTGTATGCACACTGAGGTAAAACATAATATTGTCATGTATGATCTACAATGTTTCATTACTATCTTTTATTGAAATATTTGCTTTAACAGCAAATATTCATTCTTAGTAAAAGTTAGTGTAAATTGTTACCAAAATGCTGGTATTTGCTCTCATTCCCACCAACCATTATCTAAAAGAGCAGATTGTGGTTTATACCTGCTCAGATTCCTGCCGGACCCTAGAATGCCTGCAGTACTACAATCTATGGAGACTATTAAATCAGCCATTATGCCCTTGCAGTACATACATTTTTCATGGCACACTGTGCATTATGTGATCTGAGTGCAGATGCTGCAGCAGACCTCTTAAAAAGACCACAACACACATAATTGTGTGTGAGGTTTAATTGCAAAATATAGAGCAAATATATGTGCCCCCATCGGTGAAATCCCGGCTAAAGTCGTAGAATCTAATTATGAGATTAAGAGCGTCAAAGTCATCATAGCGATAAAAATGACGAAAATAGGTAATGTGTGTTTATTGCTGTAAATTATAGATTATACCAAGGTATTCGAGATACAATGCTATTCGAGATAAAGGTGATAAATACTGAAATCAATGATTTTATTGACTATGTTTTATAATTTTGCGCAAAAAACACAGGACGGTTCACTCATCTCTGGGTTTAATTTAAACACCTGCTGATTCTTGTATCATTCAGTTCAGGAACATATTTTCTACCATTAGAAAATGCAAACAGACCTTAATATCAATCCGCATGAGCGTTTCCCAAAGCGAACTATGGTCGCAAGTTCCGCCGTTACCAATAGAGTTCAATGGGACTTATGACCATAGTTGACTAATGACGCTTTCGGGAAACGCACCCCAGGTCAACACCTGTTAAAGGGATAGTTCATCATTGACTTCAGTATGGGAAAAAAAATACTATGTAAGTCAATGGTGCCCCACAACTGTTTGGTTACAAACATTCTTCAAAATATCTTCTTTTGTGTTTAGCAGAACAAAGAAATTTATACAGGTTTGGAAAAACTTGATGACAGAATTTTCATTTTTTGGATGCTGATGTGTTGGGTTGATGAATTCCATATCTGATATAGCGGACCTATGAAGAGCAAGGAACAGAAGATAGCTGATTGTTTAAACAGCTTGATATCAATATTGGTGGAATTGCCCCAAATTATGATATAACTGGTCTTGCACTGGTTCCCAAACCTGTACAGGGCTGGGGGTCCTCCAGGACAGGTTTGGGAACCACTGTTATAGATTACTTTCTGGAGGATGATGGCGATGACGAGCAGGACACATTCTTGGATGAAACTGACAAACTTTTTTGCTAAATGTAGATAATGCTATTGACAATGTTCAGCCAATGTAATGCTAACACAGAATTTGTCCATGAAGATGCAAAAATAGTGGATTTTATTGTTTATTACAGATTTGTTTATTGAGATTGAGTCAGTTTAAATTAATTATGTTTATGACATGATGCTTATTTGTTTGATTACACTCTGAATTAAAGTCTGCTTATCTGTTCCTTGTCCACTCAATCAATCGGATCCAATCTGACTAAACTCAAAGACTGATATTTTAATAGAAAATGCTTTATTATCTACTTTAAATGTGGAATTAGCCCCCCACCCCATTCTTGCATGTTACGCCATCATGTTTTTTTTTTTTTAGGTCTCTAGCTTTGAATGTAAAACATTTTCTTTGCTTTTTCAGGCAGTGACTAACATGATGATGAAGAAAATCCAGTTTTGGTGATTGAACCCCAAGCTACAGTATTAGTCTGGCAAATCTGAAGAGGGAACTCCAACAAGAAGAATTAGCTTCTAATGCTGGAAGTCCAGATGTGAAACTGAAATTAGCCTTTTTATTGCAACTGCAAGTATTTCAATGGGGACAATTGTTCTTAATTTTTCTACTCAACATTAGCCTGACTTCGTCATACTCATATTCTAGGCAGAATATGAGTCTGATACTGCTCCATTGCACTTGAATTATGGGGCGTGTCTTAACCGAACCAGTAAAAAAAAAAAACTCTGCACTCAAATTGGATAGACCTACAACCAATCAGAGCAACGCAGTAAGTGAGGTATGTTGAGCGACACGTAGTTGTCAACAGAGTTCAACTGCACGCACGCACGCTGGAACTGGAAGAAGTAGGAAAGTAATGAGTGTAAACGATCTTTGTTCGTCTTTTAAAATTAATGCGCTGTCGATTTCTTTTATTACAGACATGATAGCGGAATCTAAACATCTTACTTCTCCAGCTGCAGTCATCGTTGGTGAAAACCAATTCAACCCAAGCACTCTTTGATGACGTGGGTGGTTACGTAACCGCAGATAGCCAGTCCATCATCGATTAAAGCCCGCCCTGGCAATTTGATTGGCTCTGCCTTCTGGGAGCCGAGCATAATTACTCCACAATGGATCGAGTCCAGACCGAACTTCCCGTCCAAAAAATGTTGTGGGCGGGTTTTGGGCTGGCACCCAGGCTAACTCAACATGGTAGTTACAGCTCAAATACAAAGTCACTTACACTGTGGGGAAGAAACTGTTAAATAAAAAAAAAATGGATCATAGGCTGTGCGTAAATGTCATTGTCTAGATTACTACTATGAAGGGCATAAAATATGTAGTGACACTTTTATGAAGTATATGCTTGCTGTGTTCAAGGATCGCCTAGCTGTATTGGTCCAGCAATGTGTGCATAATGATGTGACTCCTAGGATGCATGGAAAAAGGGCAAGTTGCCCAAGCATGCATTGGAAGTAAATGACATTGAGAGAGTTGTGACATTTATCCACAGCTATGCGGAAGAAAATGCATTGCTGCTTCCTAGCAGAATTCCATGATGCAAAAGGGACAACCTAAAACTACTGTAAAGTTGCCATTCACAAACTGTATAGTGACTCTTGTGATGCCATCGGTCATCGAGTCATGAGTGAACGCACATTTTAGTCTCTGGCAGCAGTATGTGCCAATGAAACCGATGTCAGATCTATACTAGACCTGCCAAAAGAACAGTGCTTTATTGGTAAGGGCCTCAAAGAAAGTCTTGGGGGAGAAAACAGAAGCACTAGCAAAAGCAGAGGAACATCAGTGTCAGGCCACAACAGAAGGTTCATACTATAACAGCAAGGTCCAGGAGTGCCACAGAGTTAAAGCTGAGAATGATGTCTCCAAGCTGCTGGAGCCTGGGAACAGTGTACCAAATTCATCACATGATTTT